>MQRK01216671.1:0-14987 GCA_001938485.1 Girardia tigrina
ATATATATATATATATATATATATATATGATCTGCAGATTTTTTTGAAGATAAAAATACTTTGTTTCTTGTTAATGTGAAGTGAAATGTCCTTACGATACCATGCGCAACCTTGAGATCGCTGACATCAGGAATGTTGACAAGTACTTTTATCTTCTTGAGGAAAGTACCGATAGTTGCGGGTTCACAGTTATATTAGATACTTTCATTGTTGGTGCACTTGGTGCATGGATACCCAACAATGAAACTATCCTTAATGGTTTAAATTTAGGACATAGAATCAAATCTATCGCGAACGCCTGTATGGAGTCCAATATCCGATGGAGCCAAAGACAATGGTCTGCATTCGAGGACCCATGGGACAGACGAAACGTACACAAATTCGATGACGAGATCCACGGCCCAACAACCACGATGGAGACGCTGCAAGGGGGGGTATTCTTTGATGATTGTGATTCTGACTTGGTCTTTCGGGCTGATCATGGTTTGTGGTAAAGTCTTATTGATGATATTGAGGATTCATATTGGCAGAGAGATCAGTGTGTATGATGGTTTATATAAGGTTCCTCGACCCCACATCAGTGTGTTCGCTGTTGTGGTTACTGTCCGTTATGACAGAGGCATTTAATTGAGGATCAATTACCCCACTCTAGTGTGTTCACTAAGATGGTACCGCTATGTATGGCGGAGGTAGGGACCCTCTTTTTATGTATGATGGATCTCTCGTGTCATAACTCAATATTACTCGGCTCAATATTTGCTTCAACACCTGATTGGTCCTGATTACCGAAAAGGATGAACGATCGTAATAGTGGGCCTCTTTCAGTGATGGCATGAAACCCGATGTCCAAGTGCTCCCCGCTCAATTCTCCAATAAATCAGACGTGCCGGAAAGCACTAAAACTAATTCTCGAAAAACTGTGTTTATATTAATAAATTTTGTCTATATACATATATATATATATATAGAAAGTAAGTTAATAAAAAGAATGGAAAAGGAAAATCGTCAGTCGAGTGAAAGAAATCGACAAGAATATTGACCTGAAATTTTTTACGACATCAGTCTCTCTAACAGCACAAAAATGGAAATAGTTCTGGCGAAGTAGAATAATATTTGGCAGAAGTTTCAGTCTTGAAAAACTAATGACATTGAGAAAGATTTTGAATTGTCAACAAACATTATTTTCGTATTTATATACAGGTTAATTAAATTATTAAACAGTGACCTGAAGATGACGGTTGATCTATCGAAATACATTGTCTGTAAAAGATTTTTAAATGGATGAATTTTTTTTAATTTTTTTTAATATTTTTTGACAAATTGTAATCGATTTTATAATTCAAAGGAAAGACTACAAATTCAATGACTGAACTAAAAAAATTATTGAAGAAAATTCTTGTCCCAACAATGTAGGAGAAGTTAAAAAAGGAAACTTAGTAATAGTTCTGCACTCAACCCTGATGAAGAAATGATGGACAGAAGAAATAAGTTTTCTATGATATCTCGAATTACATGTACATACGTGTGTACTCTTATACAATGCTTTAAGTTTTTGTTGAACCACTTGTCAGAGATTAATTGATTCAATGTCACTGAGGTTTTACTTAAACTCTTCTTGGTTACAGAAATTACATCACTATTCAATCTTCATTTCTACTTACACTTGATTTTAATAACCCGGAATAGTCAGCTATTATTGGGTTTGCCAAAGTCATTGCGTTCTGAGTACGTCCTAATAAAAAGCTTGAAAGTAAAAAAGGATGTGATAAAATTTAAATTCAATTATATATATTGAAACTTTAATTTTCAGACTGTTTATACAAAATATTAATTGATTTTGTTTTAATTTATTACTTTACCGTCAATTCGAAATGGAAAATCAAAATGAGCACATTCGTCATGTTTTGTTGAATTATTTTTGCAAAGGGAAAACCGCTGTGCAAGCTCATAAGAAGATATGTTTTGTATATGGTAGTGAGTCCTTAAAACTTCGACAGTGTCAATACTGGTTTTCTAAATTTCGTTCTGAAAAATTTCATCTGAAAGATGCACCACGCTCCGGTCGACCAGTTGAAGTTGATGGCGACAAAATAACAGCACTGATCAAATCTAATCAACATATGACGACAAGAGAAGTTGCAGAGACTCTGGAAATATCAAAATCGAGTGTTGGAAGTCATTTAAAGAAACTTGGATTCGTCAGTAAACTCGATATGTGGTTACCACATGAACTGAAAGAAATTCATTTGGTGAAACCTTTTGAAGCGAGAACAAAGTGATCCATTTTTGAAGCGCTTGATTACGGGTGACGGAAAATGGATTGTTTACAACAATGTGGAAGGCCGACGATCATGGACGAAACGTGGTGAGCCTGCTAAAACGATCTCAAAAACAGAAATTCACCAAAAGAAGGTTATGCTTTCCGCCTGGTGGGATTTTAAAGGAATTGTGTTTTTTGAACTCCTTCAGAGGAATGAAACTATCAATTCAGACAGATATTGTGGTCAGCTGGAGAAATTGGCTCATTCAATTCAACAGGAACGTCCGGAATTGGCAAATCGAAAAGGAGTTATAATTCAGCATGATAATGCAAGACCGCATACAAGTTTGACCACTCGCCAGAAACTCTAATCACTGGGTTGGGAGGTTTTGCCGCACCCACTGTATTCTCCAGACTTGGCCCCATCGGATTTTCACTTATTTAGATCACTGCAGAATTCCTTAAACAGAAAAACATTCGCCAGTAATGATGACATCAAATCATTCCTAGACGGCTTTTTTGCTGACAAAGACAAAGGTTTTTATGAATCAGGAATAATGAAGCAACCGGAAAGGTGGAAGAAAGTGATTGAAAATAATGGACAGTATATCGTGTAAAAATATTTGTGCATCCATGTCATTTTTTGATAATAAATATTTTAGTAGAAAACGCAATGACTTTTTGGCCAACCCAACACATTGTCTTTTTTTCATTGGCAACATTTTATCGCACAAAAGGCGCGAAATTCAAGCTTTGTGTGAATTTTCCGAAATAATTTACGTGCAGAAAAATGGTATTGCGTATCAATGTAAAATTACGTTTAAAAATCTGAGATTTAAAGAAGTTGGACTGTGATAAAATTAGTGAATGAGATGTGGTCAATGTTTTTATCTGTTTTTTTAATATTGTGAATGTATCTTGACTACTTTGCATGTGTGAGTCAAAACGCCAGATCCAATACTAAGAGTCGATTTACGGTCTTTTGAATGTCAAAACATTTGAATATCTCTTGTCTGTGTTATTACATCGACTTTGTTTGGTAAATATTTTATCAGATTTGTCATACATTCGCATGAAATCTAGTATCTATAAGTATCTATTTCACGCGAAAGGAAGACAGGTCAAAGAGTAAAAAGAGCTTCAGCAAATGAGTAAATGATTAAAATAATAAAGTAATGATAATTTAAATAAAACCAAATAAACACAATTTAAAAATATATTTCGACGGTTTAACCGTCATCATCAGATCACTGATTATGTTCTTTTTTATTGCTTTTATATAAGAAATGAATGATTATGCAATCACTTGCGTAAGTCTAATCGAAAACTCTTAACAAATTAGTTGAGAATGCTGTTTGAACATTGATTTTTGGATCACATGATCTTATCAACAATGCTCCACTTGACACTCTCTCCCAATAATTTTTAAAATGCTTGCACAAATTCTTAAAATCATTTATGCTCATATTACATTTACACGTTTTTTTATGATCAGCAATATCACTCTTTCCCCTTTTTGATTGTGTTCTTGGACTCGTTTGCAGAGATGACGGGCAGTCTCTCCGATGTATGTGGCATTGCACCCATTACATGTGTATTGATAAACAATGTCCGAACACAATCCTAAAGGAGTATGTGATTCATTGCACAATATATTCTAAAATTCAAGTGATTGTGATATAATTTTTAAATTTAAAATGTTATTAGTTGATTTCAAGATCGAATTATTTTGGTGTTTAAAACCCTCAGAATAAGGTAAGATTAGAGTATACCCAGGAGTAAAGCAGTTTTCAGTGTTTAAATTATTAATTTTTTCTTTTTCAATTATTTTATCTACAGTCTCACGAGTGAGTCTGTCTATGACGGCCTTAGAGTAACCGTTATTATTCAATAACTTACTCAATGTACTTACTGAATACTTTTAACAGATTTTGAAAACGTAGAAGAAAGAGGCCAAGAGCGTTTTAACAAACCTTTGATCATATTCCTTTTATATTTAAACTCACAAAAACTGTTCATGGAGGTGTACAAACCAGTATCGGTTTTCTTTCGATATATTTCAGTTTCATAAAGATCATTTTTCTTTACAATTAACAAATGGAGGAATGGTAATTTTCCGTTTATTTCCTGTTGCACTGTAAAGATTATATTTGGATGATTCGAATTCATGTAATCTAGAAAAGGAAAACCATGTTCTCGAGATTCAAAGATTAGAAAGATATCATCCACATATCTCTTAGAGTCCAAGAACACAGTGAAAGAGAGGGAAAGAGTAATATTGCTAATCATAAAAACGTGCAAATGTAATATAAGCATAAATGATTTTAAGAATTTGTGCAAGCATTTTAAAAATTATTTGGAGAGTGTCATGTGAAGCACTGTTGATAAGATCATTTGATCCGAAAATCAATGTTCAAACAGCATTCTCAAATAATTTGTTAAGAGTTTTCGATTAGACTTACGTAAATGATTACATAATCATTCATTTCTTATATAAAAGCAGTAAAAAAGAACATAATCAGTGATCTGATGATGACGATTAAACCGTCGAAATATATCATCACGAAATATATTTTTAAATGGCGTTTATTTGTTTATAATAAAAAATTATCATCTTTTTTCAAGTTTATTTGTGATAATTTAAATATTTGAAATATACAATAAGATCTTATTATAATAAGAAAATTTATAAAAAAGATTTGAAAAATTAAATCGAAATAAAAATAAAAATAATTTTTCAAATCTTAATTTCCTAAATCTGTTTCCTAAACAACCTTTTGTATCCTCGAAATCTTCATCCCATTTACTCTTAAAAAAACCGGTCTCGGAAACCAAATTTTCCTCAGATTCCGATTCCGATTCATCATTTTGTTTCTCATCAGTAATGTCTTCCATTTCCACCTGTAAATAAACAATGTTGACATTTGTCTCAATGATAACTCTAATAATCAATACATCTTCAATCATCGAATCTTGTAGAAATGAGTCGGCATCCAATTTATCAAACCGACTTGGAGTCTCTTCCCAATCATCTGCCATCTGCAAGTTATTTTTATTTCAAATGATTATTTTTTATTTATTTAGTTGATAAGAAAGTTTTTTTGCGTTTGTATAAATGTTATTTGTTTGTAAATGTTTAAATAGAAGTCGTAAAATTTTAATCTGATTATTCTCTATATTTCATGTCTTTTTTCTCATTATGCAATTAAAACCACCCCTATTGTACAGCGCTTTTCAGCATCAGATATCATGCTAAAATGAATAATCACAAAGTATATCTAATGAAAAAGTCAAACGTTAAGACAAATGCCATAATATTTACCAGTGTCGATGTACCTCTTTCGAAAAAAAAACACTCAGGCTCATATATTATTCATTTATCAACCAGTCTACAGATTTTTTGATTATCAAGGGAAGAAAAAAGTTATTAATTAATGTTAAATGAATCGATAAGTCTTTGTAAAAATCCTCAGCGGTATTATGGTCGATATGAATAAAAATCATATCATAAACACTTATATCATAAAGTATATCATAAACCTGAACGTACATTTATGAAACCTGTTAGATACGGTCTAACATTTATTTAAATGTTTACAATATTTATATTTTAAAATGATGATGGAAAATAATGGCGTGATAAGCAATGAGAATGATTCTAAGTTCAATTGCATAAGATGACAAAATAGACTATAAGGGCCCGTTCGTAAAATACATAACGTTAAAATTTGGATTTCAGACCTCTCTCCCCCTTGTCACAAAGTGTCACACTTTCATAAGACCCCCACTGTGTGTCACGTCAAAATCACAAAAACAAAAATTATACAAACTACAATATTTTATTTATTTCTCATCATTTTTTTCCCAAATTTGAGCTACATGCTCTTCAATTGTAAAAATTGGCATATTTTCCTGTAATTCATATTTTTAGGGCATTGACAAATCAATAATTTCGAATGTTAAATCAAGCATTATATTATTTATTGTTTTTTGAAAAACAATTTCAATAATAACAAATTTTTATGACATAATAAATTTTTAGACCCCTCTCCCCTTTGTCACACTTTCACAGAACCCCCTCCCCCTATGCGTTATGTATTTTACAAACGAGCTCTAAATAAATTGAAGAACAGACAAAAAAGGATAATCATTATTTGAACAATAAAATATTGGTTTTATTATAAATGATGAAAAAATTAAATGTTACTGTTGAGAAATTATACTGAGAACCAGAGAACAGATTTTGGTTAACTTCAATTCTAATATTCAAATTTTGAATATTTTTTAAAAACTTCACTCTATTTAAATTGAAGAAATTTTCCTTACTGACATGAATTTCGTTCTCAAAACCGATGACGACTGACTCATCATAGAAATCAAATCCGATTATTTTACAATCTCTATCGGCGTCAAAATAAATCGAATGATTGTCTTGGTGTTTTTTAATCTATGAAATATGACCGATTTTTAAATTAATTTGTTTATCGATTTTCGAATTGTATCCATTTATAATTCTCACGTATTCCAATTTCGAACCAACGAGACAAGTTAGATTTATTTTAGTCATGCTACTATTTTCAAAATTAGGTATTAATTCAACAAATTCAAAGCCGACAATATTTTATTTTCAAATTTGACACGTACATTTTTCATTTCCATGCTACAATTTCAAATTTTCCCAATTTACATTCATTTCAACAATAACAATTTTTCCAAATTTTAATCCCGATCAATTTTTTTCATTAATTCTATTATTTCTTTCACTATATACAGTACCGGTCAAAAGTCTTGAGCCACTCCTTACACTTTTAGAAGTAACGTTGTTAAATTGAAAAGCTGTATATGAAGAACAATTTACAGATGAAGCCATCAGAATAATATCAAATACGATATGCAAACACAGCAACACAAAATGGCCTTTGAACAGGTACTCATTTTTTATGCGGTCAAGTCTTGAGCCATCCTCACTTTTTTACTATTTTGTGCAAAATCACAAAATGAAAACCATAAAGAACATTTATTATTCGAATAATGAATATAATAATTCATTTAATATTTTGTTATTCCTCCATTAGCGACTAAAACAGCATTTATCTTTGTCTTAAAGGAAGCATATAAATTTCGTATATAGTCATTCGGGACTTCGAAAAATTCTTTTTTAAAGTTCATCCAAATATCGTTAATATTGTTAAATTCAGTAAGATATAGTTTCTGTTTTACATAAGACCACATATTATCAATTACATTTAGATCAGAACTTTGTGCTGGTCAATCACAAATGTAGTTGATTGCATTTTCTTCAAGAAATGTTATTGATTGCTTACTTCTATGACAAGAAGCACCGTCGTGTTGAAAAATTTCGTCGGAATAATAATTTGGGATAAGTTCATTTTGCAGTAGTGATATATATTCAGTGGAATTCATATAATTGCTGCATTTAACTAAAACGCGAGAACCATCCCATTTAATGAATCCTCATATCATTGGAGATTTCCCTCCAAATTACATTGAAGACTTTACATTCCTAGGGTGACATCGTTGTTTTCTGCTTCTTCTGACATATACACGACGGTTTGAGTATAAATAAATCTTTGTTTCATCAGAAAAAATATTTTTTTTGCAATATTCATCGCTTAGTGTATTATACTGATGGCACCAGTGCTTTCGCATTTTGATTTGCTTTGTTGTTAAGTGAGGTTTCAAAACAGCTTTTCGTCCATACAAACCATATTGCCGAAAGATTCGTTTGACTGTTGAATTGTTACTCTACCAATCCACTTTTTGGAAGAATTTTTGAAGATTGAAAAGGTTTTTTTTGCTCATTATTATCAAATGACGTTTTTCTCGTAGAGTTGTCTTTGCAGGACAGCCTGATCTGTACCTATCTGCTACAGACGTAGTGTTTAGAAATTTTTTATATATTTCCTGTACACTTTTTCGCGAAACTCCAAATTCTACTGCCACTTGTCTTTGAGATCTCATGTTTTTCATTTCATCAACAATTTTCCATCTTTTCAATTCAGATATTTTGGTCATTTTCTACTTATATATTAATATAATTTATGGCATAAAACATACTTATCCTTTCGAAACAAACCAATTTATAAATTTTAATTATAACGACAGTTTGAAAGTGGCTCAAAACTTTTGACCCAAAAGAATATTTAAACAACTTTATTTTACCATTTAGAATCTTAAAGCAGGACATATTTTTAATACACATACCATCACATAATGCAGGATTATCTGGTTTATAAAAATTTATTTCACCAGATTATATAACTTTACATAAATTTATGAAATTTTGAAATATTTTTATATGGCTCAAGACTTTTGACCGGTACTGTATTTAATTTTTTAACTTTAATTACTTTTTTTAATTAATTATTTAAAACTTTATTTAATTGTTTAATTTACTTACGCATATTTAATTTCTTTTCTTTAATTATTTTTTTAAAAATGGAAAAATATTCGGTCAAATCAAAATTCCGCCTCGGATACTAAAGCACAAAATGCCGAACTTAAAAGGTTTAGAAGAATTCAAGATATATTTAATCAAGAAATCTCGATATCATCAATAGTCAATCATTCGGTGAAAATTGACTCCTAAATGAAAACGCTTCCATTTACATAAGCAGTTTTTTTCTTGTTAAGTCTAATGACTTATTGAACACATCAAGTAAACCAGAACTGGAAAAAAATTTCTCATCTCTTTGAGGGTGACTTAGCAATAGTTTTGTTAACACTAAAAGAAATGTTAGGGCAGGGATAGGCAAACTACGGCCCGCGGGCCGCATGCGGCCCCCCTAAAGATTTTTTGCGGCTTGCCGAAGGTTTTCAGTCCCTAATCAAGGAATGGATTTGATGATTTTTATATTGCATTTTATTGAAATAACCATATAAAATTTTTGTGTGGAAGTACTTCCGTACTCCCCCCAATAAAAACATTTAATATCATTAAATAGCTTATCGTTTTTTTAGGAATATTAACTTCAAAGTTTCTATACATATATCCTTCAGTATCGGAGAAAAAAAGCGAATAAAAGAAGTTAAAATTTAAAAATTTTTTAAACTAAATTTAACGAAAATTAACTAAAAACTAAAATAACTAATTTTGATAACGTAAAAAAAATTTTTAATGTCTTAGAGCCGGTTATTAATGTTATCAACATTTTGAGAGCTCGAGGGTTGAATCATCGACAGTTTTGTGCTTTCCTTAATGAGCTTGAAGCGGAGTATTCTGATGTATGGTATCACAATAGTGTCCGCTGCTTAAGTTTGGGAAAAGCACTTGTAAGTGTTTGGTATCTGAGAAATGAGATAAAGCTTTTTTTGGAATCCAAAAGTATTAATTGTTTGTTTTTAGAATCTCTTAGAAACAATGAGTGGATTTGTGATTTGCATTTTCCGTTGACACACTGGAAAAATTGAATGAACTCAACACAACTTTACAGGGAAAAGAAGTTTTGCACATGATATTTATATTATTTTATATTAAATCATTCATAACAAAATTGAATTTGATTTCACAAAAAAAATTTGGAATCGAATTTCGTTCATTTTACTTATCTTAAAACTCCAACAGTGCCCTTTTCACTGGTAAACAAGTATCAAACTCAATTATTGGAGTTGCGCGACGAATTTTGCAGGATATCTGCAGACTTTAAGTCATTTGAAAAAATTTCGCTCTTCTTTGTGGTTCATTTTCAGTCGATATTAATAATGTTCCAGAAAATATTCAAATGGAAATAATTAATCTTCAAAATGATAATATTTTAAATGGAAGGTTCATTACTCAACTCTAATTGACTTTTATGGTCACTTGAATACAGAAAGATTTCCTAATATTTGTTCTTTTGCAACCAAGCTTTTTTCATTTTTCGGATCAACATACATATGTGACCAAATTTTCCTGAATGAATATAAACAAATAAAAAAATAGATCCCTTTTATCTGACTCAATTTTACGACAATTTCACGCCACCTTCAGTCGATGAGTTTCACTCAAAAGCTTGGAGCTTTGGTCCCACATGAACTCACCCAAAAACAGAAGAATAAGGGGCTTTCCATTACTGCTCAAAATATCGCTCGACACCAATGAACCCATGGCCACAGGCAACGTTTCTAATTGACTCACAAATATCAAACTTTGATTACCTCTTGTAGTCAACTTCACGATTCACATTAATGAATTTTTCTTTGTTTTTTGTTTATTCAATTGACTTTACAATTCATACGGCCCGCCAGAAAAGTTTTTAAAAAATTTCTGACCCGCGCCTTAAAAATTTTGCCCACCCCTGTGTTAGAGTATACATAAGGGTGGCAGCGACATGAACGTCCCATATGGAAGCGATTTTTACTTGATCATTTTATTATTTTACAGAAAAATAAAAAACAACCAAGAATAATTTGTCTTTTTTACCATTTTTTAATAAAAATTTTTGTTTTTATCAAAATTTTAATGTATCGATTAAGAAGATTCACACATTAATTTTAATTTCGTGAAATATCTATTGAAGTCAATCTGTTTTAACCCTTCTTAACATGATGTGACACTTCTGTAACAAACCGTTGTAACTCTTACAGGATCTCTAACTATTAACATATCACATTTTATAAAGAATTGTATATTGTTGTATAGATCGGTGTGTAACAGATATGCAACAGTGATTTAAAATGTGATATGTTAATAGTTAGAGATCCTGTAAGAGTTACAACGGTTTGTTACAGAAGTGTCACACCATGTTACGAAGGGTTAAATATCTATTGAAATTGTAGTTTAAAAATGTAGGTTGGTTTTAAAAGGAAATATATTTTTTTGAGCCTCCTTGAATTTTTGACAAGTTTAATGGTTTTTTTTAATTGGGCTATTATAAAAAGAGGTTGTTTAAAATAGACAGTGATAAATAATGATTTGTTCTTATTTATTATAATCGAATAATATCCGTTTAATTTTAAAATATAAGAATAAATAGCATAAAATATTAAAAATTAATATAAAAATTATTAAATAATTAATATAAAATAAAGAATAATAACAAATAAAATACTTAAAAATAATTTTATTTTATAACTCATTTAAATGAATTTAAAAATAATATATGTAAGTTTTTGAATGAAAAAAATGATCAAGATTATCAAGTGTTACCTTGTAGACTTGTGCAGGAGTGAATCTGTTTTCAGACCTTTTAGCACAAATAGTCGGCGACACTTTCAGTTCAAGAACCGAGGCCTATCAACGGTTAATGTTGGTCAATTGTAGAGGTAATTATTGGATTTTTACTTGAAATCGGTTCATGTTAGCGTACTGATAAAACTGAGAAAATTGTTCAACTTTTTCATTAATACAATCGACCAAAATCACACTGAAAAATCCTTCATCAATTTGTCGTTTGAAAAGTTTAAAGAGTTCGTGACGATATGTTGGTTCAAGATCGGGATCATATTCAAATTTACCGTCTTCAACAAAAAAATGATCAACTGAAAGAATACGAGGTGCACTTCGACCATTCATGATTTCTTTTTCCTGTTTTAACAGACTTTTAATAGTTCTTGAAATGAAATATATAATAAAGTAGTAAGATTCAATCAAATCATGGATCAAGATTCATTTAGATAAATATTAATATTTTATGTTGTTCACGAAAAAATCATGACTTTACTTTCCAAGATGGTGTACTAATATTTCGACAGTAAATTGGTAAGAAATCACATTTTAGAGTTAGGATAATTTCGTGATATCCGAATTCCCAAGAATGTATCCACGAAATAAGTGATACCGATACTGTCGTTAACAGGGAAATATGGACGAAATGAACCTAGATCCGTCCTGTCACATTTTAATAATTCATTTCTAAAGGGAAGAGAACAGGAAATTAACTAAATATACTGCAACGGCGATCTAGAGACACTGAAATATGTAGTACAAGCACGAATCTGTACCTATTGTCCCTTCAATCCGCAGTGATGCGATGTTAATATTATATAGCGTGATTCAAAAGCATACGCTGATAGTTATATTAACACGAAATGTGATTGTGATAATGTTTACTGATTAAGAAGAAATTCATTTTGTGTTTCATATTGAATACAACTTACGAAATTTTAATAATGATTTAACCTGTACTGAATTTGTAAGCTTAAGATTTGTACCATAATAGGCTATTTTATTAAAACTTTGGTCAAAGGTTTTGAAAATTTATTGTACAAGAACTTGAAAACAAATTGGGAAAATTATAAAAAGTTTAACATTTTATATCAAACACAGAACAACAGAAAATGTTGTCAGACAGTTCTTACAATTACATAGTGATTCATTTTAAGTAATATTTAAGTAAAAATGACGTATTTGGATTTTACTAATTTAGCGTGACAAATTGATTTTATAAATCAAAAAAATTAAGATATTTCTAAAATATTTATTTACAATACGTTTAGTATAAGAAATTAAATAGTTCTTCAATCAATTATTGTGAATATCGATCTGAATTTCTTTCTTTGACGAAGCCTCTGATCTTAGCCGTTATTAATTTGCCAGTAATTAATAGTGATATTGTTGATTCCGATATATTGATTTTCTTGTTTTCTTCAATATATTGGTTCATTTCTCCCAAAGTCGATTGCGGTTTTCCTCCACATTTCGAATAATTCTCTCCGATTTAGTCGGTAATAATGGATTTTTTGTGGCCTCCATGTTTTCCGACCAATATAAGACAGTATTTCGGTACTTATAAATGATATTCTTGCCAGTGTCAGATAGTCCGTTAACATATTGTAGGCTGTAATGAGTCTTTCTTTGTTTTTGTACTTATTTTGCAATTTACTTAATATTTCAATTTGAAATTGCAAATAAAAATTACGATTTTTTGAGTTTTTTTTGATGCGGTATGGCTCCGTTTATTGGATGTCTTCGGACATACTGCAATAATTATTTGATAAAATATCAAAGATAACAATGAAATGTATTATTCCCATGTGATCAGCATTACTTATAGGTGATAAATTATAAATTACCATTATTTTTTAAATTTTGATTTGTTACTCTTAAAGTCTGGGGATTCCCTCTTAAAAACTGGCAAAAGCATGTGTGAGGTGTGTTTTGGTCTGTGTGTGCATGTATTGTATGTGTGTATCGTGTGTGTCAGGGGTAAGGATTTTTTTCCATATTAAACACCTCTTAAATGCTGTGAGATATTTTGAAAATCTGTTTTTTGATACAGTTGTTTGCACCTAAGATTGACTTCAAAATTATATATAAAATATGGCCATCTAAAAATACATAGCCAATTAAAACTTATAAAATAACTGCAAACAGAATATAAAAATAGCAATCTGCACTTAACAGTAGTGTTAAATATAGACAAAAAATCTGTTACCCTAATACACACCATATATACATACAATACATACATACACAAGCCGATACACCTCTGATATTATCAGCATGATAGACACTCGATTTATCGTCACTTAAGATTAAGAATTTTAAATTTACAAAAACATGTTAAATTACGAACTTTCCAACATTAGCAGTGCTACAGACAATGCATTAAGGTAAATTACAATAAATATAATTCCCTATTAAAAAAATTTTGCAGTATATCTGACGAAACCCTAAGCACGAAGTCTTGTCACAAAAAAATACTCGAAGAACGTGATTTTTAGAAAATTTTAAACATAATTAATGATTTTATTGCAGGATATCAAAGATTGACAAAGAAAGACTAATTAGAGCCTATAATTGATTATAGGATTTTCTCACTTTGGAACGACAATTGGCAATTACATAATCAGCAATCAAAAATATCATATATAAATAAGATTAAAGCGGCTTAATTTCGTTAGGAAAACAGATGACATAGGAAGCACATAATTAACGATAAAATAGGCCAATTTATCATTGAATATGTTGAAGAAAACATTATCTAATTCACGATAATGCCCAAATTCATTTTTAGATAAAAAATCAGCTTCTCAATACAATAGAGGCCTTCTTTGTTAAATAAAAAAGGGACTTGAGGACTGAGATAGCTAATTATTCAGGACTACTGTAGATCAGTCAGTAAGAAAGACAAGCCGTTTTGAATGAAAAAATTGGAGCTGTAGCGGCATAAGAAGAAAACAGGGACATGAGCAATTACTGCCGACATTTCAAGAAAATTTTCATGGATTGTATCTTGAAAAAAGATATACATGGTGACTGAAGGTACGAAAAAAGACGTTTTTGTAAATATTTATGTTACAATAATAGATATACCGCTTTTGTGCAGCTTTCATAAACGATTTCATGACTAATGATGAAAACTTTATCCTTAATAGAAAATTCGACATTTCCACTTGCTTTAGCCATTGTACTGGCAGTTGGCGCATTTGAAAAAAGTGAAAGTACACAAACTAATATCAGACATTTAAAATTTCAATTTCATAGATATTGAATAAGCGGATAATAATCAATCAATAGGCCGCAGCGGCGTAGCCAGGATTGCAGAGGGAGGGTGGAAAAAAATTCCGCAATCGAGGCCGAAAACTGTGGGAGTATGGGGGTGGCTAATTATGTTTTAATTTTTTCAGGGGTGGGGGTGTCTCCCGATTTTAACCTTCTAAACTTTAACGATCCTTAAGCTCCTTAAATGTTCCTCGGACCTCCTTTTTTCTCCCCGATTAAAATCCAATCAAGGGTTTCTATATTAATCTTTGTTTTCAGCCTCGCCAGTAGGGCCGAAAACGT
>MQRK01216672.1:25175-36000 GCA_001938485.1 Girardia tigrina
ATTTAAATATTTAATCAAAAACTATATTAATCAAAGAAAGATGACCACTGAAAATTGTTGTGAAGAATCTGTTTGTGTTGTAAATAAATGTTTGCATTCAAATTATGATGTTGTTAATATGGATAATAATTCCTCGAAGGTGTCCTATCACAAAATATTAATCAAACAGACCTTCCAATTTCATTTTTCTCACAAAAACTTAACAATACAGAATCACGTTACTCAACATTTGACCGTGAATTACTGGCTATTTATAGAGCTATAAAACATTTCCAGGGACATCTCGAACACAGAAGCTTTAACATCCACACAGATCACAAACCATTAACTCACACACTAGAATTAAAGAATCCAAGTCCACGCCAGTTAAACCAAACATGCTACATATCTCAATTTGATTGCAAAATACACTACATACCAGGAAAAAGCAACATAGTCGCAGATTTTCTATCTCGTAATATGATCAACTCAATAAATTTCTTTAATCAAATAAACCTAGAGGAACTAATAGACAAACAACAAGAATCAATAGAGGAATGCAAGACCACATCCCTCAAACTAAAGAAAATCAACAACATATGGTACGACCAATCAATACTCGGAAACAATCGTCCAATTATACCCATCCATCTTAGAAACACATGTATAAAAAACATACACGAGATTTGACATTATGGTAGTGAAACAACATACCAAATACTCAGACAACAAGCTTGCTGGAGACACATGCACAAAGACGTTAAAAGTTGCACCAAAAATTGTATAACATGTAACAAAAACAAATCAACAAGAAAACATAAAATCAAAAAAACAACTTTCGAGGAACTGAACAAACTAGAATTTCTACATGTTGACTTAATAGGTCCTTTTCCTCCATATAAAGACTATAAATAAAAACAAATTGGTTTGAGACAATACCAACAAAAGACAGTTCATCTTTAACAATCTGTGAGAAGTTCGAAAAACATTGGATAGCCAGATATGGCCCACCTAAACGCATACTAAGTGATCAGGGTAAACAGTTCGAATCAATTCAATTTAGTAATCTCTGCAAGAAATTCAACATTGAAAAATTAAGAACAATACCATATTATCCTCAATGTAATGGCAAAAAATAAATTTTTAACCGCTATCTAAAACAGACTCTGAGAGCAAAATGGCAGAATCATAACTGGTTGGAAAAACTACCTGAGACAGCGCCAGCTCTCAGACTTAATCCAAATTCCACAGATAAAATTTCTCCATACGAAAAGTTAACAGAAATTAAATGTAAATTCGAATTATTTAGTAAAAGATCAGATAAGAAGTCATCAAAATTAGAATATAGTCACACAAATAAAACCACTTTTATCAAAATACAGAACACAAACAATTTTAACGAAAGATACGAGGGACCATACGAAGTAACAAATTCAAACGCAAATACCATCACCATTTTGAAAAACGGAAAATCAAAAAATATAACATTCGTAACGTGAAACTAATCGAGTAAAATTACATTATCTTAAAATCAAAGAATTTTATCACTCCGTGTACGTAGGGGGGCTATGTAGTGTGAATTTCTCTCGCCAGTTTCTTTTCTGAACTATCGATGATTTGGAATTTTTTTGAGCCTATATTTGTTTTTATTTATTTTGTATATTTTTGGTGATGTTGTATTTATTTTTGTGTATATATAATTGTTCTGGTTCATGGTGTGTGATTTGCTTGTCGTTATATTCTTTATTTTTGAACTCTCTATCTCTCAAGAAAGAAACTGTGATTTTGATTCGTGAACGGACTTTTTGGTCGGCTGTGTAATAAAATACTAAAATCAAGAAATCTCTGAACTACAATGAATTATGATGGCTCACTCAACTTTAATCATGTCTTTTTACAATTCGACTCAACTATTGCGCACGATATGTCATTCGTGTGTTTGTGAAATCAGGATTGAAACAGATTTTTCTTTAAACAGCGTTAGTATGCAGTCACTGTCAGAAACATTCGAATTGACAAGCCAGTACAACCAACACGATTGGTAATTGAAGATATTAATTGATGATCAAAGTAAAAATAATGAAGCAATTGTACATATATCGAATTTAACTTTAAAAGAAACGGAAGAAACATTGCTGAGTTATGGAAATACTTTAATCAATGTCAAGTCGGAGTTTCTCGTGGAACAATTGTGAAGCGCGTGTGATAAACAGATTGACTCAAATATAACAGGAAAGGTCTAAAATATTTCCTTAAAAGATATATTATATATATTAGATATTGATTAAAAATAATACATTAAATAATTATTTACCGATGATATTCTGTTGTAGTTATTTTATGATGATGAATAAATTTTATTAAACTGGAAAGGTTATTTTTTTATTTCTATTTACAGAGTGTTATTATTTTTTTTCTAATCGTTTGACGTTGTTAATTTTATAATCTATTTTTATTTACTAGTAGAAATAGATATTCGTCGATTCACTCGAATATCTATTTCTACAATAATAATAATAATAATAATGTTACAATCGAATTATTTATATTTCACTTTGTCAACTGTATGTACCAAAAGAGTGTGACCAAAAGAAAAAATTGTATTAAATGCAATTAACTGTAATTATACAAAAATGATTGTTTGAATTAATTAAACAGATTTTGTAACACTTTTCTAGCAAGAATTCTTTCTTTGAATATTCTGTATACGACTCTGATTGAAACTGCCTTTGAATATAAAAACGAATTTTGTAACCACTGCCAAAGGAGTTTGATTCACATCTTGCTCACCTAATATTTTCCAAGTGCAGGATCCATTTACGATATGCTTATGTGTTGAGTCAAATTTTTTATTATAAATTCTTTATAATGGCTTTGGAATTTGCCTTGAAAGAACTTATCCTTGATATTTTTAGTTAACATTTAGTAGTATATAAACAACTAGCGATAAAAAATAAAACAAAATTATAATTGTTTAAGGAAGAAGATTGTAACCTGTTCGTCATTTATCTCTATGTTTACAATAGATTGATCATGGTCTAATAGCATGTCGAACATCAAAGGTTGGAGAAGATTTGAAGAAGAATCTAGACTCTAGATTCTAGAGCATATATGCAGTTAATTAGGTTAATTTGAATTATGTTTAGAAAAATTTAAAATGAGTGATTTAAAATAAGTGAGTAAAATTGATATCTAAAATGTAGAGTAAAATTCCATTTTTGTATACATTGACTTTTGATGAAATTTGCGTTCCGTAAAATTAGATACCATAAACACTGAGTATCGTAAATGTCCCGAACACGATTATAACGTAATATCAAAGGATCTTCCCGATGATTTGAGTTAATCATTCCAGTAATTGTGAGGCCATTTGCTAACGACCTCTCTAGCAATAAAAATGTCGTAAAATAGCGGTCAGTAAAAGATTTATGTTTGTTCAATAAAATTTTCAGTCAGTTTCAAAACATTTTGCTTCCAAAGTAAAACCATTCGTAGTATCACAGCACCAAAATATTTCCACTTGACATTTTGCTGGCTTGGTAGGCATATATGAGCTACCTGTTTTTGCCGAAACGCAGTGTTTGTCCGCCCTATGGTGCACCGAATATGGGAGGGTATCTTTATTTATTTTATATAATTTATTTAAGTATAAATATAAATATATATACACGTACTTTTGATCATAAAAGTTCAATCTGAATTTGAAATTCATTTTTTCCTTTATCTACAAGCGATCAATAATTTTCACCCTAATGAGAGTAGGTTTCCATTCACAGAGAACACTTTGCGATAATGTTTCGAGTTTTTTGGATTTTTTCTCATTCTTAGTTTTGTGAATTTCTATCAAATCAATTTTGTTTTTCAGTTGTCTTAATTCGTGAGTGGCGATAAATTTATTTCTTATATTTCTGCTGACGATTTGGTAAGTGAGATATTTAAGGACTTTACTGCGGTCGAAATCCCTGCAAAATTTCTCGAGATTAATAAGAATTTTTGTATTCTCTACTTTGATCACTGAGAATGGATTTTTGGTAACTTTTGTTTCAGTTAAATATTTGGGAAGTACGGGTCCTAGAGAAACCGATCGTTTTTTACACTTATTGTCAACATTGAGTGACTCTATTATCTATTCAAAATTCGAAACCGATGGATATTTATTGCCTGATAGAGATGGGAAAATTATTTTGTATTCTTTAGCGATATTTTTTCATTTGTTGATAAAAAAATTCGGAGTTTCAATTTTTACTATAATTAAAAACTACAATCAATAATATTTTATTTTCCAAAAATTTCAGTCAAAAATCATAATATTAAAACAATAACATTCAAAATTTTCTTTTTAACATTATATATATTTATAAACATAAATAAATATATATACTTTAATTTAAAAAACTGTAAATTTTGAATTAAAAAAACTTTTTATTTCTTTTTTTCACTTTTTAATTCGAAACTGTAACGTAGCCCTGATACTCATAAAGTTGTTTATTAACTGTAAACCATTTGCTTGGCTCATAATATTTTCGTATATTGCTTTGCATTAACTCTCACACTTCTTATCACTTATCATATGTCTCCATTACCTTGTAAAGTACGGAACAATAGAGAAAACATATCGTTTTCTCAAATGGCAAATGATGGCTGCCAATGGTTGGTTTGCGAGAATGAGATTGATTGCATTTAGTGAATTTTTCTTAATTTTAAGGAAGAGTAAAATAAAGGTATTTTCATCCAATAATTTATTGGATTAATTTTATTTATTTTCGGCAAGTTTCCATATATTGTACTTGCTTAGTACATTTTGTGACCTGATGATGGGATTATTATCTCTAAACGTGTCGTCTTATTTTTACCTCTGATAAATAATTAAATATAATTGATAAAATTATTTAATATTATTAAATTAATAATAACAAAGAAATCGTTTTAACTCGGGCACTCAACTAACAAAAAAGAGCGTTTCAAACAAAAAATCTCCAAATTTTAGAAAACTTTATTTTATATGGAGACTAGAAAAAAAATCAAAGAAAAAATTTGAATTTACTAAAATAATTTAAAATCTTTGGAAAATTCTCAAGAGTCATCAAACAAAATGAACTGACAAAATTTAACAACTTTTTTTCGATTTTAATATCAATGAACATTGAAAACTTAGTTTTCCTAATCAGTACAGTTGTCGGCAAATGTGAGTCGCCTCAGGCAAAGCAGGAGTTTTCATTAAAATTAGGTTTTAATATAATAAATGAAAACAAATTCTTACAATATCCCATACATACACATAAGTTATATATTTTATCATAAATTGCGAAATATTAATACATATCGGTACTGGCATATTTTCTGCGTTATCAGTTCATGTGAGGCAGTGTATGTTTTTCATTTGGCTTAACTAAAGTAATTTACAATTGTATAATATGAGTGAAATCGGTGAATACCCCACTGGATATCGACTTCTGGTGAGTAAAATGATGACATAGATCGTATATATCACGACGGGTAATAAAATAAGTTTGTCAAAAACTGAAAGAGAAGAATCATCATGATTCACCAGAATCCAGGTTTATTGAAAATCGGATGAAGAAACATTTAAGGACACGTTTAAGGCATCCCTTAGAAATAGAAGGTGAATTAGCACTTTTCAATGAAAACATTTATGAGATGTCTACCGGGAAATTATCATCTGATCTGATGTTCCTCGAGTTATATACATATTATTTACTTAATTAACTTATTACTGGAGAATAATTGCTTATTTCCCTATAGATTAGATCCTTTTCTCTATGAAAATCAGCGAGATAAACGTATTCTGTATTATATTGTAGCTCCATTGTGAATATAAGAATAGTATAAGAATTTCGCAAACATATAAAAGCAAAGTTATCGACTTCGCTTAACTACGCCTAACCATTATCTGCGAAACAATGCCTGGCTATGCTCTATTCAATCGACATCTCAAAAGAAAACAGTTGGATTATTGTATTACTCTTTTTTTCACTGATTTTTCTATTTTTTGTGATCGACAATCTTCTTATTACTATTGTTACCATTGTTAACTATTAATTATGTATTATTGATACATAAGCTAATCAAAAATATCAACTCTTAACATTCAGGAACATGAGAAATCAGAAACGAACTACTCTTTACTTGTACATGGTAGGGAAAAAGGTTTTTTAAGTTTCAGAAATTTGAATTTTGTACTTTGTATATGTGATGATAAAAATATTGGGTTACGAGTTGTAAGTTAAAGTATCATAAAAAATCGTTCAATAAATTTCATGGTATTTTCATACTTCCACACTCTTTGGATTTGTTTTTCTATTTAAAGTTTTAAAAAGCAATAAATTCTTTCTTTTCCATTAAGATCTAAAGTTTAAAAAATTATTATTTAAATGAGCGATTTAAAATATAAATGTTAAATAAATACTATTTGATCTACAGTGACTTAGCTAAATGGCTTTTTAAGTTAGCCGTTTGGTCGTGGCTGTACCTCAACATGTACAAGCCTTTGCAATTGTTCTAAAATTTCAGCCGCTCTTTTCAAATATTTTATGTTCTATCCGTTCCATTCTTTTAAACCGCCTTCTATTTATCTCTTTGGTCTTTTTCTTGGTCTTTCTATTTTCACTTTTCTTTCAATCATAACTTTTAAGCAAGCTGACAAATCAAGCAATCTAACAGATTTGTAAACTTACTCTAATAAATAAAAAAGAATAACACTGTTTATAGATAACAAAACTATATTGATGAACTATCTTGATGTGATGAGCAACTAAACAGAAAAAAATATATCCAACTTTTCTGATGATAGAATGTTGTATTTATAGGACATGTTATATTTATTCGATGGACTTTTCAGTGGGTGGAATGTGGTATTTGTGGGATTCGATGAATCCGTCCAAATGAACTTTTCTCTTTTCAGAAAATCCAAAGTAATTAATTTAGTGTCCTTTTCTGTTTTAGAATAATTCCGAACTCATTATTTTAATGCCTTCATGGCAATGTAGACTTTCTTTAATTTCATATTTTTTGGGTCAATAATAATAATTATGATCTTTCATAATTATTATTTTATTGCGAGTATGGGAAAAATAATCCTTTCAACTTTCTTTTCGACTTCTTTGGCGTTTAAAATAATAAAATCTTTTCTTAAAAACATTTTGGAGCTTCTTTCATTCAAATCTGGTCCACCTGATCCATTCCCTTATTTTTGTCTATAAGAAGGAGCAAAAATATGAAAGCGGAGTTATATGACATTTAAGTAAGCACAAAAATAATCTTTAATCTCAAAAATTTATGCCGAATGCTTTTGCGACTTCTTTGAATAAAATTCTCATTTTTATCAAATATTAAGATATGATTTTATACGATTTTTACGTTAATGATTTGTATCGCATTTTTGATAGGATAATTAGTAAATCAAAAAAACATTTCATATCTATTCATTACTAACAAAAAAATAAAACTGATGCTAACTACTAAATCAAAAAATTAAAATTTTTATATCTATTCTTTATGCAGACAGAACTCTACTTTGCCAACAAAGTTTTTAAAATTTAAAAATTTAAGATTTAAAAAATTTTAATTAAAAAATCAGTAAAAATCAATATAAACTACTTATAATTTATAAGTAGATATCTTGCTATTAATATTGTTCGGTAACTCCGAATTCTCCGTTTTTTTCCATTTTTGGATCTTAAAAAGTTTTTTTGATCAAATTTTTACATAATCATTTATTGTCATCGAGAATGAGTAAGTGTTCAAAGTTTGAAGAAAATCGATTGAGTAGAAGGCCTTAAAAATTAGGTTTCTAAATTCCATGGATACGCACACACATATATATATGTGTGTATAAAGTGAGCTAATAAAAGGAATGGAATAAAAATACATATGCAAATAAACATGATCAGTGCAATGATACACACCAAAAAATAAAATATTGAAAGTCTGTAGAGATTTTAACTTGTTAGTTATGAATGTAGAATGGTGTCATTGGATTTGGCTTTTACTTTAACCAAATTAATTAATTACATCCAAGTAGCGGAGCGACTATTTTTTATGGTTTTTTCTTTTGCATTATTTTTTGTGTTAATCTTTGTTATGTACTTAGATCCCTGAAATAATTGGGACTGAATATTGGTTTGATTTTGTTTTTTTAGTTCTTTTAGAAGTTGATTTCTTCGTATTTTGTTTTTGAACAAAGGATTATTCTTTTATAGGTAGACCGTTACGTGTTTGTTGTCAATATTTAGTATGAATGCTTTTTTTCGTGATCTTACTTTGTATGAACCTTCAAACGTGTTGTTTTCGTTGTTTTTAACAAACGCAAAAAAATCTACAAGGTTTTCATTTTGAGTATAGTATTTTTTTCATAGTTATCTGTTGTTTTTTGTGTATCAATCTCTATTATTGTATTTATTTCTGCATGTGATTTTTTGTTTCCATTGTCTTTTGGTTTTTCGATTGTCCTATTTTCTATTTCTTTTTCGATTCTTTTGTTTGTGTTGATATCATCTGTTTGTATTGATTGTGATTGTGTTTTTGATACGGTTTGGATTATCCTTTTACTGATGAGGCGTCTGTTTGAGTTGATTCTTCGATCGTTGATATGGTGTTGATTGTGATTCGAGTAGTTTAATAGTATTTTTGGTTTGTGTTTGATCGTTTTTCGAATTTCTAGTTGTATTATGGTTGGATTGGGCTTCTCTTTTAAAATCGATTTTTGATGTCTGAGTTTCTTTATGTTGCTTAGAGTGTTTTAGATTTTTGATTGTTTTTTTCTTTAAGTTTGGTGCTATTGTTTAGTTTTGGATGTATTGTTTTGATTTTAGTGTGGGTTGCTTTCTGACTACTGTTTTTTTTGTATGGTTTTGTCATTGTTTTTGTTGTTGTTTCGATTTCTTATCTTGTTCATTTTTTATTTGTGAGCTTTTTTTGATTTGTTACTTTGTTTAGTTATGTGATCGTTTAGTGTAAGTATTTATCTGTGAATATATTTTCCTGAATTAAGGAATGCCCTTGTTTTTAATGTTTTATTAATTTTTTTGTATAGATTTGTTTTGTTTGGTTTGTTGTGTTTTATTTGTTTGATTTAATGTTTTGTAAATTGATTTCTTTTTAGATTGATTTCTAGATTGATTTCTGTTTTGCTTCGAAAATTACATATTTTTTGTGTTTATGGGAAATACGTTGAGCAGCCTTTCTCCATGATTTTATTGTTAATAGAGATTCGACTGCGGACGAATCTGGTGGGGTTGTAATGGAGAATTATTAAAAACAATGAAATAAATTTGTTTTAATTCTCAGAAATCATCCTTATAGTTCCTTTTGAAATAAACGTTCACGTGTTAACTCTTGTTTATTATTTTCATAGATTACAGATTTATTTCGAAATAAGCTATATTCTGATGTTATTAATAATTTGACATGCTATCATTTATAGATAAATATTTAAAGAAACATCACACATATGTATATGCTCAGAAAAATATTTTTTAAAAATTAAAATTCATGGCGAGTCTTTTTTGAAGTCAACGAAAAAATGTTAAACAAAAGTATCTTGAAAAAAAGTTATTTATTCTAAATTCTGAAGGGTTTTGAACTGCAAAATATAAAATAATTATTAAAAATTTATCTAAAACAAAAATAGCTCTGTGAATGTTTCATATAGATCAGAAATAATAACAATCTCAAAGATGAGCGTGGCGATTATCAAAAAAACCGAAATCACTTAAAAAGTGAGTTTGGATTGTTTTAGAATATTCTATCAGTAATTAATAGTAAAAGCCATCGGCAAAACGAATTTCCCAATTAAATTGAAAAGAATTGCTGCCAATAGAGATTTTTAGGAGTAATTAAAAAAAGACATTAAAATGTTTTTCTCCGAAAATATTTTTTGTATATTTTTTCCATAATAAAAGTCTATGAACACTTTAAAATCGTATTTTTTAACACTGAGATATTTCAGAGAATTCATGCATAATAAACTGAACACCAGGGAAAAACTGAGGCTGGCTGCCTGCTACTGTTCGCCTGATCTGCCTTATTCTTATGCAAGATAACGAGAACGGGTAGAGAAAACTGCTCAGAAAAATTCGCATCATCTTTAATTATTTACTTAGTTGTTGATAAAAACATTTTTGTTTCTCCTAAAAGACGTTTCGTATGTTTCAATCCAAATCAAAATCTAGTCATATTTGGTGATTATTTGAACAAAATTTACTAAAAAAAGACTTAAAATCATTTGGAGAAAAACTATTTTTTAAAATATTTTCTAAATTGACATTAATTAAATATTATGAATATATCTTTGGGATTTTGGTTTGCTTGTATATAATTAGAAAATGACTAAAGGAATTATAAAGATGAAAAGATTATGTGAGAGCAGTATGAATTTAAAAACATAATCGTCTTTGAATCATCACTAGCAAAAAAAGAACAATAAATTTAAATAAGTTTCAATCAGGATGAAAATTTTTTCTGAAAAACAAATTCATACATTAAAAATGTATTTAACGCCAATATATTTCGAGGGATCAGTGATAATTAATTAAAATCGGTTCATTGTAACATCTTCGAAAAAGATTTTTTCGAACGATAAATTCTTCAAATGCACTTTTGTTTCGAAAATAACTAAAAAAAATAACAGATCGTTTTTTTTTAATTAGGCTTTCAGTTTATCTGAACATATCAGTAGTTTACTGTACATATAGCCTACTCAACTTACCATCAAATCGTGTTACGACCGGTCTGTCGGAACCAATCGTGGTCGTAAGTCGACGACTACCTGTACATGAAATCACACTAATCCAAAATATAAACTTTATTGGCCTCAAGTTCTGTAAAA
>MQRK01216676.1:0-14216 GCA_001938485.1 Girardia tigrina
CCTGTATAAAAAAATTCAGCTCAATTGGATGACTGAAAGTGGTCGAAAAATCAATCGCAAGATTTGTTCCAGACAAACAGACAAGAAAGCAAGCTAATAAAAACGTGGTAAAAATAGAATTAATTTATTATTTTTAAAAATATCACTTTAGATGGAAACATTCTTCTTTCCTAATCGTAAATTTGTGACCAAAGGTTTTAGACCACTTAAACTTTTTTTATTCTGAATTTTATAAACGAGAAGTTCACCTACAACATTTATCAGACTAAAGGATCAGAAAAACATTTAGACATGCTTTGCAAGTGTAAACACAGATCGCGTTGAATCAATAGCGAGTTGGACGACACTTTACAGGTAGTACCGCTTGGGTGCGGTCAGACATTGAACTCACCAAATTCTTTTATCGGTCATATGATTAATAACTTGTATTATTATAATTTTCATATAATTGTATTATTAAATTAATCTTTGACACACATATGTATCGTCATGAAAGTTGTCTACAATGTTTTTATTTCAGCTTCAGTTTTGTAAAATTGGTTTTGTTACATATAAATTAATCTTTGTTAAATCAGAAATTTATCAGAAGTTTAAATAATTTAGAAATCGTCATTTTATTGTTTTATGAAAGAAATTAGGATTTTCTGAAAGTTCTTGATTTTTATATTTACGATTCTAAAGTTTAGCCAAAGTCTCGACTTAGTGAGTACATGCGATGCTTATGAAGATCAGCAAAATATTCTCCAGCTCTTAAGTGATTTCTCGTGAATTATTCTTGATTAAATTCTTAATTTCTTCATCGCCGACCAGATCTTTCGGTATACTTAAAGTAGAACTTTGCTTTCTTGAAGTTAGCAAACATTTTATAAACACTCATCAACCAACATCATCAGCAGCAACGTTTTTATTTTTTCAATCATTTTCCTAGTTACAAATTGATAATATAACGTTTAAACGAGATTTATTTATAACTGCAATATTTGTTTTCTTGAACAAATATAATACGCAATGTTTAAAATTTAATTACAGTTATACTGGGCTTTCGATTTCCTTAAGATAAAGAAACATAATGTCTGAAACGCAGTTTGTTATCATTCCAAGAATTTAATTTGATAAAAAAACAGAAGATTTATAAGGCACGTGTTAAACCTTGATATTTCAATGCAACAAATATTTTGTGTTCTCCATGCTTTCCGAGTGATATGAGACGCATTTCTGCTGTTTATAGGTTATATTTCGGTCCTCTAATTGAGAAATATCTAGCTGCCCTGCGTTTTTAAAATCTCAGACCATGTTTTAAATATTTTTAAAGGAAAACATGTACACAAAAACAGATAGATCACAACATTAAGGTTAGATTGGACAAATTATGTACATAAAAACACGGATTAAGAAACAACTAACGGAAGAGCACAAATCAAAATATCATATTCTGAAAATAAAGCATTAAAGAAGAGTATTTGTAAGAATATAGTTAATGGAAAAGGGGTTACAATCACATCCAAAGTTCAAAGATTTCTCTCAAATAAATCTAAACGATTTGTCGATTGCAGACTAATCTGGTTTATAAATTTAATTGTCACGAGTGTAAAAACTCGTACATTGGAAAAATAAGGGATCTCAAACCGGTTCTGAGGAGCTCCAAACTCTCATTACAGAACAATAAAAAGATTGTAAGTTCTTGCATACTTCCCATAGTATACTACAGTTGTGAGAGTTGGTGAACAGGTAACAATACAATCAAGAAGCTGGCTGCCTTTCACAATTTGTGTACTCGCACAATCATGAAAGTGCAGAAGACTGAGAAGATACCGATGGATACTATTGACATTGGACTTCCGCTTCCCATGGATATTATTGTAAGCAGAAGACTTGCCTCTCATAGCAAGTTGAACACCTCTGATACACCAAACATTGTGACGTGTATGTGGAGAGCAACAATTACATTTTGTGATTGCATTCAAATTGTGATGTTGTTAAAAATGCGACCACGGCTCATGTGACAACGAACATTATGGGATGTGAAAAATTCAATGGATCAGAATCGGATTTGGAAGATTTCATTGATAATTTCGAACGCTATTCCGACTTTATGGGTATAGCAGAAGAGAGGAAAATAGTGATGGTGACTGTGTTTATGACACCGTCGACAATAAAAAAATATTCAGAGATGGACGGTAAAAATTACAAAGAAAAATTGAAGGCTGCATTTACTAAAGAAAAATCCATTCTGGATACAATGAAGGAGTTTGTAAACTTACGGTGGGCATCCTCCAACCCAGAAGAAACATACAAAAAAGCAGAAGAACTTGTTAATATACTAACCAAAGAAAAATTGTCTAAAAAAGAACTACTCAACCTTGCCTGTTTAAATATGGTTGATAGTTATGAAATCAAAAAAGAATTAAAACTGAGAGGAACAACTGAAACCAAAGATATAAAAAGCGTAGTTACCAATATGTACGAACTACGTAAAATGGAAAGTGGTGAAACAGTGGCAGCATATACGACGGTAAATAAACAAGATAATTGGAAAACCGTAACTAGACGCAAAGCTGTACACAACGAAAGAACCCGGCATAGGCATTACGAACACAACAATAGGAACCAAGGAAATAATGGATTCAAACCGAAAAAAAATTATTCCAGAACTGTAAAATGTTATGCATGTCAAGAAGAAGGCCACATAAGAAGAGATTGCCCAAATGTGAAGTGTACTCACTGCAACAGAAATGGCCATTATAGAAGTCAATGTTATCTCAACAAGAATAGATTTAAGGAAAGAGAACAGTACAGTAAAAACAGCGATTGGAAGAAAAAAAATAATGCAGGATACCATAATAGACCTCAAAATCGTCAATACCCAGTTGCGGAAATTGATGAATGCAATGACGACAGCGAATACGAAGAGACTAGATCAAATCAAGGAAAGTTAACTAAAAGGGTCTTCCCAGATAAGAGACAAAGGTATGAAAATGAGCAGGAAAACGAAGAGGCACGATCACAAGGAGAGGTGATCAATGTGCTTCATTACAATGGATCATGATGATAATGATAAAAATGATAAAAATAAGTATGATGGTGTGTGTGATTGTGTATGTGAATGTGTGTGTGACTGTATATGTAATTGTATGACTAGAAATAACCCCCTGGAAGTTTGTAAATTAGATTGTTGGAAAGAAGAATGTGAAGGAAACTGTTTTAGTAGTAAAATGGAAGAAAAAAGAAACAAAACGAAGAATGAAGAAATTTTAAAAATAACAAAGNNNNACATTAAATATGACAAACTGGATGGTAGACCAAGTATAGACTTTTACATTAAAGATAGAGAAGTACACTGTCTTTTAGACACCGGCGCTAGAGTAAATGTGATTGAATTAAGTTTAATTAAAAACATACAAAATATTAGGATTAGAGAATCGCGAAGACGCTTAGCATGCGCAAATGCTTCGGAATTAATAAATTATGGAACAGTACTCTTAAAGATTAAAATTGAAGAAAACCAAAAGAATATAAAATTCTATGCTGTCAATGGAATGAACCCAGAAATGATACCAGGAGTGGACTTTTTGGATAATTTTGGGATAAAGCTGATTAAGAAATCAATACAAAATAGTGATGTATTTATGATAAGGGATAGCCCAAGAACTAATGGTAAAAATTCTTGGGAAATTGAACTGGAAGGAAGCAGTCTTATATTTAGGTGATATCTTGATATTTTCTAAAGATAAGAAAGAACATCTACAATGAATAAAGAATGTGTTTCAAAAAATCAAAGAATCAGGTTTGAGGATAAATGCAGAGAAATGTCAATTTCTAGTAGAAAAGACCAAGTTTTTGGGGTATGTAATAAGTAAAGATGGTATAGAAACTGATAAAACAAAGATTGATACGATTAACAAGTTTCAAAACCCATCATGTATTAAATATTTAAGGAGTTTCTTGGGTTTGACAAATTATTACAGAAAATTCATAAAAGATTATGCAAGATATTCGAAAGTTTTAGAAGGCCTGTGTAGCAAAAACAAGGATAAGAAAATAATATGGACAAAAGAATGTGACGAAGCTTTTCAGAGATTAAAAGAAAGAATAGTTCAAACTCCAATCTTTGTGTATCCAGACTTCGATAAAGAATTTATATTGGACACAGATGTAAGTTTCCTCCATTAGCTTTCACAGTCTTTACAATTTCCAGTTGCACTTACCGGAAAAAAAGATTTAGAATTTCATTCTGAATGTCTTTGTGGACAAACGCTTTTGATCTCTGAAGCCAATTTTGCAATTCAGGTAGGTCACGGCTTTGCAGCAAAGGATGTTGCCATAGATTTGATTCAAACTCGTCACTCCCTCTTAAAAAGAGGCCTTTACCTGCAAGGTATTTAAATTTGAAATAATTTTGTAATAGATAACGTCGATTGTTGTTCAGCATATAGTGTGACAATTGACATTGAAATATAATAGCCCCGTTTGTGACTTTTTAAAGCAGATACACAGTTTAGAAAAAAGTGACTCATTTGATGGACACAAAATCGTTCTATACCTTTCTTCCACGTTGAAAATCCTTTACTCACAAAGGAATCATCCACACACTTTTCAACAGAAACGATTCGTAAGTCAACAGATCATAATCCAACCATGGAAAAGTTGCATACGACAATTCTTGAAAATGTCGAACTTGGTTACCACAAGGTCTTCCAGGAAATGGCTTCAAAACTGGCTGCCTAGGTCCCATTGGAAGGAGTTTCGACGATACTTCAATATTTGATAGCTGTATAGACTGACCGCTGGGTATATTACTAACTTCAGTGGTGGAGTATTTTGGAGTAGTTTCCTAGATACCAAGAATACATGATGAGGATATATTTCCTATCTCACACTCCTTTGGGGAATGAATTGATAAGTCACTAACACAACTTGCAGACTCACATGATTCTACAGCTGTAATAGTTGCCTTGACAGCAATAATACATGATGACGAGGCAGTCTTACAATCCTTAGGGGAATGAATAGATGAGGTACTAGCAGAAATGATTGGTTTCAAGAGAAAAAAAGCCACCTTTAATTATTGGAAAAAGTAAAACTCCTCAAGCCTTTAAAAATCGCAATGTCGAGACATTTGGATTACTTTATGATTATAACTCCTCAGCATGGATGATAAAAATCATATTTAATCGTTATTTTGATATGATAAATCAAAAACGTATTCTGAAAAAAAACAGAAAAATTCTTGTAATCCTTGATAATAGCAGTTCTCATATGATTGAGGAATTTTCAAATATCAAATTTGTCTTTCTTCCACCGAATACAACGTTCATTCAACCTTTAGATCAAAGAATTATTTATAACTTTAAACAAAAATACAGGGAGAGTTTTTTAAATACAATATTTAGTTTGTCACGTCAAGAAATGAAAGCAAAACTAGCAAATTTTAATGTGTTCAATGAACATATGTGCGCATGAACATATTGTATAGGCCTGGAACCAGGTATCATGTACGACTATCATTAATTGTTTCCAAAAGACTTTTAGTTATGGAATTCAAGAAAATTAACCAACAAGAACGAATTCATTTGTAAACGAAACAGATAATTTTGTAAGAATTATTTCAGCATATTCTCCCACTCCACCAGAGGCAACTCATAAACTATTAAGCGGGTTTATCAAGTGTGATTCGAAAGATAATTTAATGATACTTTATGCAAAAGAACTTATTGATGACCCATTAATTAACCCATTGTACAAATAAAAATGGTTGCAATGAAACCGATCAATTAAAACAGCTTAAAATGGAACTTGTTGCTTTAAAAAACAAATTTGACGAGATCAATCCTGATATAGCTCCTGAACTTTTCAAAGCGGAAAATATGTTAAACAATGAGATTAATAAACGAATTTTTTAAACAACTTGTTTTTAAGTAGTCTATTTTGTATTTATTTGTTAAATTGAAAATTAAAACAGGTTCAAAACATTATTTTTTCTATTATGCATTAATTTAATTTATATTCTTTCCCTCGCTATAAGCAAATTTTCTTATAGAGAGGTAGTTTTCTCGGTCCCAAATAACTCCTTATAGAGAGTTTTTACCGTATAAAAATTTTGTAACATTTATTTGTATGTTACATAGTATTTGTAGGTAACATTTTCTTAATTTTTGACAATATTTCATTTTAAACACTTAGATTTTTAAGAATTCACTAAAAATATATTATTGTTTGTTAGAGTCTAAAACATTCTTTGTGATTGGCGATTGGGGAGGGTCGTCGAAGCCGCCGTACGTAACCAACATAGAAATAATGATTGCAAAGATGTTGGAAAAATTAGCCAATCTAAAGCAAATAGATTTCTTATTAGCTCTTGGGGATAACTTCTATGAAAACGGAGTTATGAGTGAAAGAGATTCAAGATTCCAGGTAGAAATTTATTGTAGAATGTTTGAAATGTTTTAAAATTTGTTACTTCTATTTTACTCATGTTTAAAATGCAACAATATAATTTCTATACTATTGCAAAGATCAGTCGTGAAACTTTTAATGAGTATTTAATGAAGTATTGTAAACATGCAACTCGAACTATTTCGATTTTCCTTGTCCATCGACACCGGTAATTTTATCGAAATTCTTAGCAATAATTTGCTTGAAATTGTATTTTGATTTCGAATTCAATTCTCTAAATTCATTATTCATCTTCTTTTTTTATTTATTTATTTAACGCAAAATATTTCAAGACTAAGACTTTTTTACAAAAATTGTATTTTTGTATTCATCTCTTCTTGATATAATATCGTATGTGAATTCGGTTAACAAGATTCAAAATTTAAACCAAACGAATTTATTATCAATATACTTTTAATACCGAAAGAGAGCCAATGGGAGGATGCAATGTTAATATTAATGGTAAAGTACTTTTGTTTAACTGAACTAATGACAGAAATATGATTGTGTATAGTTTGAAATAAAACATTTAATTATTGGACTTGGGCTTATTTAAGAATACAACACTTTTAAATAAAATTTAAGAATTATTGGAAGAGAGTGACATATGAAGCTTCAAAATGCACTTTCGACAACTTTATTGAGAGTTTTTAAATGATTTATTGATGACGAATCGATTACATAATCGTCACGGCGGTAAATAAGTAACTTTCTTTTTAAAAGTCAGTTGTTCTGAAGAAATTAATGGTTTATTAATTTTAATTTTGTACTATTAGGCTTTTTTACACACATTCATTGTGAAATTTAAAGCGTTTTTCTATTTTAAAAGTAATAAAAGCAAAATATCTTACCGTTCAAATGATATATTTTACTGAAATTATCATTTTAGAAAACCTTCGAGAATGTTTTCAGTGCAAAAAATTTATATTTTCCATGGTACGTAATTGCTGGTAATCACGATTGGAGAGGAAAGGTTTCTGCGCAAATCGCATATTCCAAATATTCGAATAGATGGTATTATTCTTTAAAGATATAATTAATACATTATTTATCTGGAATCTGTCCTTCCTATACTTTTTGTAATACAAAATGGTTTTAAAGATTCTTCAAGAGTTTCAAGAAAACTTGAATGAAATATACTTCAACGTCAAATAACTTATTTAAATTTTAAAATATTTAAATTTTAAAAGAAGTAAAATATAATATGAATGTATTATTGATGAATAGTTTTAATCTCAAATGATGAGCGGTCAATACCGAACATACTGGCACATGTTATTTTGTTATGATTTTTTGAATGATAAAAATTAAAAATTATAAAATTGAGACTACTCTATTTTTACAATTTCGGATGTCAAATAATAACTGGTTATCGTATCTGATCAACAAGGATTCGCAATACGATCTCTAACTGTGTGAATCAAAATTTGTTTGAATAGAAAACTAATCCATATTTTCAGATGACGATTTGTCTCTCAAATTTTTGGACTTTGAAAATTTGTGACAATTATTTGTATACATGATTAGCTTTCGTTATACCATCTGCTTTCGATTTTACCGTGAGGAAGTCTCTTAGTTTAAAATTTACTGATTCAGTTGACCAAATTTAAAGACACTCTTTATCGATGATTTATGTCATGATAGTTTTGAATTTGGATTTTGCATTTAGTGACGGCTTAAGATTCCAGGTAACTCATGGGGTCTTTTGATATGTTTTTATTGTAACTTTGAATTTTGTTTTGAGATGAGTTGAAAAAAATAATAAATTAGAATATCATATTGTTAATGAGATAGAGGTTTGAAATAAACGTTCATTATTGCTTCAATGAGCGATATTAGAAAATTGGCGATATTTTGTCGGCGCTATCTTTTCGTTCGCTTTTTTGTCGGGTCATGATGAGATCTCCATGGGTTTACTGTTACAGCGTTTATAAATAACATTTTCTCATTAATATTTTTTGATAAAGTTGTATATGTGAGTAACAATATAAATTCCTACAATAATCGTTGTTGATTTCAACCTCAATAAACTTTATTTCATTAATTATTGAGATGGGTTCGAGCTATGAACAATTAACGCAACATTAGAATTAATTCAATTAAATTCAAATCAAATCAGTGTAATTTCATTGAAAATATTAGTGAATGAAATAAATCAATTATTTTACACCCAGCAAAAATATACAAATCACCAACAGATTGTTTGCACATATGACATTGAGCGACTGTATCGAGTAAACCATACATATATTATATATTAATATATATATATATATATATATATATATATATATATATATATTTACATATATTATATATCATAATATATATTAATTTTAAAAGAAACTGATTTAGTGAAAGCCGTTGAAGTTTCCTTAAACTGTGCCATTGTTTTTGTTCATACATTAAAAGTACTCATTTTGTCTTTAGAATTTTCGGTTAAACGAACGGTTAAACGTTTAATTCTTTAAATGGATTGCGTTTATAAATTTACCATTTTTACTAAACTTACCGACCCCTGTGAACCATGTTGTAAATCACAGAGATAAAGTATCCCATATTAAGAAGCGTCAACTAATTTTGGTTTTTTAAACGTAAAATATTTGTTAACTATTATTACACTAGTAATCTTCCTTGGCAGTAAAATGTTATCCCTTACAGTCTAACAGAATGATGGATATTTCGTTATAATCTAGAACATAGTCTAAAATTAGTTCTTCTACACAATGATAATGTTTTTACTGAGGTCATAATCGATTATTTAACTCATTTGCGAAAAAATTAATAAGTTTGAATAAGATAACTAGATCCATTTTGTGGACCTTGAAATGGTAAATTTCCTAGTAGGACAACAGAGAGGTTTTTCGATGTGTCCTTGCTTTCTATATTTTTGGAACTGTTACATCCGTTAGTGCATGAAAAATAATGAAGAATGCTTTAAACATATTATTTATGCTTTATCTTTTGAGAAGTTAAAAGCAGTTGTATTTAAAGAACTTTTAAAACCAACACTCGTACGTAATGAAAACTTTTTAAAAACGAATGAAGAAGAGAAAGCTACATACCAGTGTTTTGTGATAGTTAAAATAAGATTCTTTTGCAAAAAAGCAGGAAACTATAAACTTTTTGTATAAAATTATATTTATTTTCTTGATTCAAATTATATTTTTTTATCAGAATTCTAAATTTTTTCTGTAATTTGACACATTTAAATTTTTGTGAAAGTTTTTTTGTTCTTACGAAGGACATCTCATTAAAAGAGGTTCAGTTTAGAACGAAACATGAAGTGAATTTTATTGAAATGATAAACCATTATTCAAAACGATATTTTTATTACCATTTGCTAAAAAATATAATAAATAATTTTTATTGAACTATTTAAGGAAGTTCCCGGATTATTTTTATACAATAACCGAAAAATTAAGTCAAAATCCAAACGTTCGCATGGCGATCATTATGATTGATACAATGATGCTCTGTGGACGCGCTAAATCTGAATTCAAAGAAAACCAGAAAAAAACAAAAACTTACTGGAAATACATTGAAGATGAGCTTATAAAATATGAAAAGTATGAGGAAAGGTTATAAATATTTTATTTTACACATTTTAGGTATACTTATGTAATTGTTGCTGGACATCATCCTGTTTGGTCTGTTGCTAAGCATGGACCAACTACATGTTTGGTAAAAAAATTAGACGTTCTTCTGAAAAAATACAAAGTGTCGGCGTATATGAATGGTCATGACCACACTTTACAAGTAAATATTTCTTAATAAATACAATTTAAAAGTAATTCTAGATGTAGAAGAACATAGTCATTTTAATTAAAATCGAGTGTCATGTCTTGTAAAAATGTCTTCTTTGCTCGAAATCAATAGTAATTTGACAAGAGTTTTTTATCAGCAAAGTTTTTATTTCATATGAATATTAAAAAATGCACTGTAAATTCGAAAATGGCAGCCAGAACGACATCGGCGAATACCGCATAGGTACTGCTTACTATTAAAGAGGACTAAGTGGGACAAACAGGCATTAAAACATTCTGATTTATGCAGTAGTTTATAATTATTAGTCATCAAGCGACATTTAATAAAAAAATTACTTTTACCTTTATTCCATATTTAGAGTATTTTAGGATTTTTACAATGAAAATTTTTAAAATCTAAATCAATTTTTATATTTATTTACAAAATACAACATTAATTTGTATTAAAACATTAAAACCTCACAATTTAGCTTAAGAAATTACAGTGGAACCTCCCATAACGAGCACTTCTCTTAACGAGTATTTCGCGTAACGATTAAGGTTCTGGAACGAATTATGTTCGTTAATCGAGATTCCACTGTATATTACAGGGTTTTACCTCTCATATTGTAATTGAGAAAATTGCATTTCGTAATTGAGGAAACGTCATTTTGTAATAAAAAAAGTTATAAAATTTCTAAAATAAAGATTGTAAAAGCGATTTTATATCCATAAAAATTATTTTACAAAATTTAAATAAAGTTTTTTTGTAACATTTTAGACATCCTTAATGGCAATATCAAACGAAATGAGAAAATTAATAGTGGAAGCTTACGATTCAGGCAAATCTATTAAATCGATTGCAGATATTTTAAATAAGCCATACACTACCGTAGCGTCGATCATTACGGTATATAAAGAAGAAGGCCGTTATGAGAAAAATTTGCAGAATCTCGTCCTAATAATGAAGAGCAATTATTGAATAGTATGAGGAATGTTGCTAGCCTAATAAGTGAGGTGAATTACAATGGTTATTATAGCAATAGGATGAAATTTTTGCCAAAATGTCTACGTTCAGAACCAATTATTGATGGAAACTAAATAAATATTTTCTATCAAGTATTGTAACTTTTTTATTTTTTGTTAAAATTTTATGAAGTTTATAAATGAATAATTGAACTTTATTTTTGGTTTTTTATTACGAAATGACGTTTCCTCAATTACGAAATGAAATTTCCTCAATTACGAAATGAGAGGTAAAACCCTGTATCAGCTAAGTCACAAAATTTTAAATATAAGGATTGGTGGATCAACCCTTATTGATATTTATAAAATACTACTTACAAAGGACCAATCCACCACATAATCAACGATATGTCACGAAATATTGAAAATACTGCAAAAGACCTGCGGATTCTAATTTTGCACCATTTTGGATTAAGACTAAATTGATGAAACAAAAGATGTTATTGAAAAAGCTCAATTAATTGCATTCGTTTGGTTTAGTCATGAAAATTGTGTAATTAACAAATTTTTTGTTGTCTTCAGTGACCTAATTTCAGAAATGGTTAACAAATTTTTTTTATGTAATTAGTTCATATTTAGAAGAAATTAAAGTTTAATGGATATGAAGCTAAGTACGAATCATTTTTACTGCATACGGAAGTAAAATATTCGTCCAGAGAGAACGCTTTATCTCGTTTGCTGGAATCAAAAGAAGAAATGAAATTTTTTTAACAAAATAAAAATTATGATATTTTTCATTATTTGGAAGATAAGTATATTGCCTTGGTACATGTCAATTGGTCGAGGATAATTGGTCGGGAGACAATTGATTAATTAATAAAATTAAACTTATCCAAAGCAATGATAAACTTAAATAAACAAAGACAATGGTCGAGGTCTAATATAATTTTAATGTAAATTTAATTTAATTAGTTTTCCAACAAAAATCCCCAACCAAATAAATTTTATTTTATTTTATTAATTTTCAAACGAAAAAATTCATAACCAAACAAATTTAATTCAATCCCGACCAATTAACCTGACCAAATGACGTGTTTCACTCACTTATCAGACATTTTAGATATTTTTAATAAAAAGAAATTCAAGTATTCAAGGGCTGAAGGAAAATATACCAAACTCAGTGGATAAAGTAGTTGGATTCCAAGAACACGTATAACTTTATTGTGAAATGAAGCTTAGGAAGACAATTTGGAAAATTTTGAGTCAGTCCCAAATGATTTAAATAAATCTAATTATAACTAATTGACAACATTAGAAGAGAAGATTATTCATTATTTTCCAAATTCAGATAAAAATATTGAATGGGTTCATAGAACATTTGTGTTAACGAATACTTTTGTATCAGAATCAACTTTGATGCAAAAGAGAAAGTTATTTCACTTTCTAAAAATCGAAATTGAATTTTTAATTATTTTGGAAGAATAAATAAATTCATTTTGGATTAACACTAGACGCGATAATCCCGAATGACCAAAAAAGCTTTTAAAAATATTCCCCATTTTATTTGTGAGAATTTAGATTTTCAGTGTTTACCAACATGAAAACAAAAAACATCGATATTGTTAAAAGTAGAACATGATATGAGACTAAAATTGTCATTGTGAGGTGTTCGATGTTTTGTGTTTGAATATTGTATGTTGATTTGGAATTGTCTCTCCTACTCAGGTGGATGATTAATATTGTAATTTTTTGTTATCTGAAAATATGTAATGTTTAAATTTATTTCTAATTTAAAATGATTGTAAAATTTTAAATAAGTTGATTAATTTTATTTGCAATTTTTAATAAATAAATCGAATTAATATTTATTTTAATTTTTAACTAATAAAATTTATAGTAAATATTTTAACAGTTTATTCAATCTCTAATTAATTACTCAGATAATAGAATTAAAGTCATTAATCAATTAGAAGGATGTAAATGTACAAAAGTCTTGACAAAAATTGTCCTGAGGACAATTCAACTTGTTATACTAATAAAAATATTAAAAGCCACATTGGCGTTATAAAGTCACTTTTCGACCAAATATAAATGAAATTATTAAAACAGATCAAGCTCTAATTTCTCATGAAAACATTTTTTTGTTAACTTGTAATGGATCTTATAAACAAATCTACTGTTGTTCTTGATGGTCATATTATTTTAATGTTTTTTTTGAAATTTTTAAAATGCGTCCCGAAATAAAGTTTTGAAATGTATAGTATAAGAAATGGGAAGAATAAGTGACGATTCCTCAAACCGTTTGCAATACTATTAATGCCAATATGTCCGTTTTCCTGTTGAAATTTTGAAGTACATCCTTTACTAAAACTGATTTAGGTATTGCTTCACGTAGTAATTTGTAACGCATTTACTTTGTAAATGAAAATCTTTTTTACAATAATTGTACGTTTGAATACTTTATATTAATAATTTTAGCATATTCAAGTACGATATGGAAAAGATTTGTCTATGGATTATTTTACTATTGGAGCGGCTAATTTTATTGATAACAGTAAAAAGAATGAAGGCGAGATACCCAGAGGCAGTTTAAAATTCCATTGGTTGAACAAAAATCGTCAAGGAGGTTTTGCGTCGGTTGACGTCACAGAGAACTTTTTGACAGTAACTTTCCTATCGACGGACAATAAAACTCTCTATACAACAAAAATAAAACCAAGGATTTGACGTTCATGAAATAACATCAAATAACATTAAAGTTTTACCTACTTCAAATGGAATGAATTATGAATTAATGCAGAAAATCAACTGTACTTTTGATGTAAAGAGATATAAAGATCTATACTTATAATTATTTTGCTTTGAATGAATTGATAAAGATAAACCGAAACATTTTCAAATTGTAAAAAAAAACAAAAATGGAAATTTTAAATCGAACAAAAGTTTGAAAAGTTTTATAATATTTTTAAGTTTAATATTTATTTGAGGAATATTTTCAAATATATATATATATATATATATATATATATATATATATATATATAATATTTATATAAAATATATATACAATTT
>MQRK01216688.1:27901-41288 GCA_001938485.1 Girardia tigrina
TCAATTTTAAATTTACTAAAATTATTTAAATTAAAGCATTTAAACAAATTAAAAAATTTAATAAATAGCATAAATCAAAATTTCAATGGGTGCGAACAGACTTTTAGAACGCACTGTAATATTTATAAATCAATTCAAATTTTCAACAATTTGATCGACTTGAAGTTAAGATTTCTTGTCCTCAAAACTAATCGAGTCAGTTGGAGTAGAAAAATGACAGACGGGTTAAGGAGAGTAAATTAATGTGTTTTGATGCGCTCAAACCGTGCGATCATTGGGGTTCCTCTAAATTTTTGGTTTGGTTCGATTACTTTTGACCAAATAGTTTGATTCATATAGCTGATTCATATAACCTAGTCTTTTGAATTTTATTTCTACACACGAAACCCCTAAAAACTTGTTGTTTTCCCATGGGAAATAAGGTCCAAAAAATCAATAATTTATTTTTGAAAATTCATCATGACAAAGATTTTACCAAACAAAATAGTGAGTAATCGAAAAATATATTTATTATGAAAAAATACCAAAAATTCATAATATTATGACAAATTTAAAAATACAAAAATTTGAATTTAGTTTTTTTTCATTTAATTTAAAAATACGTGAAAATTATAGGGTAATAGAAAAACTATTTTTTTCCAAAAAATGACTTATTAAGCACTTAAATCTTAATTTTATATAATCAGTTTTTAATTGATTATTACCTCGTAATCGAGATTACACAACTGATCAAAATGTCTGCTCAATTGGATTCTCAGAAGAAGTCGAAAAATTAATTGCTAGATTTGTTACAGACAGATAGACAGACAGGATTTTAAATTAAGAAAAAATTGGTAATTTAAAAGGCAATGTTTCTTGCTTTTTTCAGAAATATATAGAATATTCAATCACAGAAAAATTATGGTATTTAATATTGAAAACTTTCTGCCGCACATAAATCAATTTTTAACTCAATAATTAATTTATTTCAAAGGGAAGGTCAAGATTATCGGAATAAGACATGGGACCCATTCACGAATCATTTTCTACTACCCTAACAAAGTCCATACATTTTGCTGATTTTCAGCTGCGAATACAAAGATCGTAAATTCCCAAAATTATAAAGAAAAATCTAAGACTGCGAATAAAATTGAATTATCACATTTACTCCAACTGCATGTGAAGTTAAAATGACCAATTTTTATTTTCATAAAGAACAATATCCTTAAGTATTTACCTCGATACTCATGAAAATACATTTTACCACAATTATAAAAGTAATAGCCACCTGTTTTTGACAGAAAGAATGTGCGACACTTCACTGGTGCTATAGGTTTACAAATAGCTCAAATTTCTTTCATTTTCTTTCCTAAGAAATAACCCTCTTGGACGTTTTGTTGCTGGATTATTTAAAAATGTTATGTTCCACTTAAAAGTAAAAGACATAAATGGTCTTAAGAAAGGGATAAGAGACCATGGGATGAGATTTGATATCCTTCTCATTCTTCAAGGAACGGAGCATAGGAAAGCTTTCTTTTACTTCAACATATACTTTAGGAGTCTCTTGATATTATTTTCACGTTGATCAATATGAAAACATGAGAATGTTTCATATATTATTGAAAAAATAAAACTATTCATAAGATGAATCACTTGATTGGATATTAATGTGTGTGCCATTAATAATTAAAACGGTCAATCGAGCAATTAATGTCAAATAAAGTGACTCATCAACTTTGCTGAGTGTGTTTATGTTTATTAATGTGATGGTTTAGAATTATAAAATAATTAAAACAATTTACTTATATTAATTGAAATATCAAACAGATCGAAGACAAATTTATTAAACGTCAAAAATTTATGGTATAATCTTTTAGTTATCCTCAAAAGTCGAATTGCTGGAGAAAGCTCTGACTCAAACTGTTAAAGAATTCGATACATCAAATCAACAATTGAGGTCTTTACATGAAAACGAAATGGATTCTTCAACTAAAGAAATTGAAAAACTGAAACGTCTTCTTGATTTAAGAACTTCAGAATTAAAAAAAATTCGAGTTCTAGCCAAACAAGTTCTTAGTGATAGATCAGACATTGAAAAGTTCTTTTTGGAATCTTTAGAAATGGTTAAAAAAGAAATTGCAGCTAATCAGTAGGAAATTCTATATATCTAAATGTAATTCCTAAAATTTCTATAGAAATCAATACAAAAAAGATGCACAAATTGCCTATCAACAGAAAATGATGATGGCTTATAATGGGAAATCCGAATATCCCCCAGTGAAAACCTTTGGCAAAAATGATAGCAGTTCTAATAGTGTTTACCATGATCTTAAAGCAGCCATGAAGTTGTAAGTTGATGTCTTTATTCTATTTATCATATATATTTCTAGTTAATCTTGATTTATATTGCTTTCTCTTTTGGTAAGTTTTGTATGAATTCGAACTCAAATGCAAGTCATTTTGCATGGATTGATTCACCTTGAATGAGGGGCCATTTCTGAAAATGAAACCTTTAGTTTACATTTGCATGATTACTTTTATATTCACAATCAATTTATATTTCAGCTTGTTATTTTTTATTTTTCTTAGAAAAAATGAGGAAGTAGTCGAAATGTAAGTTACGGGATTTGTAACAAAATTACTAATCTTTACTAATTGTAAGCAGTGTATGGAGTATATATATATATATATATGTATATATGGTATGTCGAATTTGTGTAATTGCTGAATTCATGTATTCGGCAAACTATTTTACCGAATTCACTAACTATATGAAAAATTTTCATTTTAAAATGAAAATTTCTCAATTTAAAATGAAAGATTATGTACTTCTTATGAAAAAATATTAATTTTATATGAAAAAATCAATTTTCTATGAAAAATAGCAATTTAATATGAAAATGGGTATTTCATAGGAAATAATATTAATTTTACATGAAAAAAATCAATATTATATGAAAAAATATAAATTAAATGAAAAAATCTTAATTTATTATGCAAAATAGACTCCAAATCGTAAATTTTATTTATAGTTGTAAATTTCATCCATTTATTATTAAAAGAATAATAAAAGACGATGTTTGAATATTTATTATTTGATAATTCTGATTATTAAAAGAACAGAACAGTTGTTTTAAAATCTTTTTATAATAATTAAAAATAATATTTTTAATTTAAGTAAATGCAGTTTACATATGCCCCTGCATAAGATGCGGAAGTTTGCCAAGTTTCAATTTGATGTGTCTGGTGACTTTTGTTGATATTCTCGGGTCCATTTCCGGACGTCTGCTTTCATCCTTTTCCAAACATAGCGGGCTCGGATTAGATCAATGGTTTTGTTAGCACCGAGATGAGCGATAATAGTTGTTTTAAAATCTTTTTCTTAATAATTAAAAATAATATTTTTAAATTAAGTTAATGCAGTTTACAATAGTTAATTAAACTTATTCCTTCGTGGCAAGCTGAATTGCAAACATTTGTATTTTATAAGTTTTTTCATATTAAATTGATATTTATTATATTAAATTGATATTTTTTCGAATTAAATACATAATTTTCTTATTAAATCGATATTTTTCAAATTAAATTGATTTTTTTCATACTAAATTGATATTTTTTCATATTAAATACAATTTTTTTTATATAAAATGCATATTTTTTCAAATTAAATATTAATATCAATTTCATAATTGAATTAAAAAAGTTTTAATAAAAATTAATGAGTTCGTGAATTCGGCAATTACACAATTTCGGCATAACATATATATATATATATTTATTGGCCTTATTAGAAAATATATAAATAGAACGATTTTTATTGTAAATTATTTCATCACTAACCATGCAAAGTTTTTATAAAACAACTATTATTGTCAACGCATCATCGTAACTAGCGATTGAGTGTAAGGAACATCGATGGATTCTCGCAATATTATCAAATCGATCTGTTTGAGCTGACCCGTTGCTTTGGATGTCCAATCGTCAGTGTAAAGATTGATAATCCTGAAGGTACATCTGTAATACTTTTGCCACTGACTCATCTTCAAAGGACACGTTACAGTTGATAGATTATTCAAATATTCCCCGAACTTGCCTAAATAAGTGCGTATTAACATATAAGAAGAGAAGAGTTCGTATGTAAATAGTAAAGTAATCAGTAAGAATAACTTACGGGCAAATGTTAACGTTTGTATCACGCTCAAGGAAGATATATTCTGAGCGTAATTGAAGTGATCATATGCGTATTATAAATGATACTATAAAAGGCCCATAAAATTAATGGATACACTTATTTGTAGATGCACATTATTACTTATATCGATGCACTGAACTGTCATAAAAATATAATTTATTTTCATTTTTATTTAAAATTTTTATAATTTAATTAAATTTAATAACTTAATTTATTTTTAATCTGATAGGAATTCGATTTATCTGGTATATTCTTGATTAAATGACTTTAATTTTCACAATCTTCTTCAATTAAATTCAAAAATATACCAAAAATAATAATATTCATAAACAAATATTCGAAATGAAAGAAATAAAGAAAAAACTTAAAAGTATGAATTATATAATAAAATTTATGCTACATCCATTTTTTTATTCATGAACACCATTAAAAACCCATTAATTAAATTTAATACTTAAATTTAATACTAATTTTAAAGCAGTTTCGATTTTTTCATGAATCCTTCAATATTTATAATTTGTTTTCTTTTTAATAATCTATTTTCAACATAATTTGAAAGACAGACAAGGGTGTCAAAGATAATAAATTATGTCCCTCCTACCTTTAGTAAATTTACTTGTATCTACTGATGGCGCCAATATTATGTGATTTCCGTCAAAAATGGATAAACATTATAAACATTCGTCTATCCTTACATAGTTTTAAGAAAATATTTTTTATTATATCTGATTAAAATCGATTTAAAAAAATTAAATTAAATTATTCCATAAAATTTAAATTCAAGATTTTTCAAACATTAATTTTGAAATATTTTATCGCTGTTTGTGAATTGTATTGACATGGATAAATGATAAAAACTTCTTCAAACAAAAATTTTATAAATATTCCAAAAATTCTTTTTAGAAATTTTGTTACTGAAGGTTATAAACCTGCATGTAACAGATTTGCTTATATATACCATGTTGGCCATAATATTACGGTTTTATCTACACAGCCATGTTTCTCTGATAATATGACTTATGCGATGGTGTTCATTGCATTGGAGCATTATCTGTGTGCATAGTTGTTTAGTGTGTGCGGGTGCAATTTATCTATTTATATCAGTTTACGGGTGTAAAAATTATTCATTTTGTTAAGCATGGAACTTGAAAAGATATTTTGTCTACAGCAAAGTCACAGATTGTAGTTTTAAAGGAAGATGGTCCTACTCACAAATTTATAGCATAACGATTAGTTATTGCTAAATCTACGGTACAACAATGTTTGGCACGTTATCGTTCTACATGATCCTACTCTGCCAGGAAAGGAACTGGCAGAAAACGTTCAACATCACAAAAAACTGATCGTATAATGCGGCAACTAGCAACAACTGATCCCACTGCTTCATCGTCATTTATTGCCTCCCAATTACCGTTGTCTGTTAGTGCCAGAATAGTGCGGTGGAGATTACAAGTGGATTTTTCATTGTGTGCCTACCGTTTAGCATGAATTCCACAATTATCTTCTAAGAACCTTAGGAATAGGCTGGCGTTTGCCTAAGCAATACGTCGACTGGACGCCCCATCAATGACACTCAATCTTTTTCACAGACAAAACACTGGTTAAGCAGTTCTATAGTTTCTCCATCCATGTCTGTCAGCTAGTTGGTTAGAGATATAATCAATGATATACCCTCCCACGCGTTAAGAACTCACCATCGACAATAATATAGGGGACTATTTTGGCGTCTGGTAGGAGATCACTGGGGTTTATACCAGAAAATTCAACAAAAACTGCGCATGTCTATCTTAGATTGTTACAAGAGAAGTTTTTGGTAGTTATGCATAGGTCTCAATGTGACAAATTTCAACACAACGGTGCTACAGCACATAATTCGAAGTGTGTGCATGAATAGCTTCAACAAAACCAGGTGGAGGTACTTGGCCCCTGGCCTGGCAGTTCACCTGACCTGAATTGTTTAGAGAACTGCTGGTCGATACTCAAAAAGAAGGTATCTCCTTTGCAAACGACATCTAGGAATGATTTAAAAGAAAAAATCATTGAAGTATGGCGCAGCGAAATCACACTTGAGTATTGTCAGTCATTGCTAAATCCCATGAAAAATCGCTTGGTGGTTGTGATTGCTGCCAAAGGTGGCTATATAAAATATTAATATGTTAAAGTTTAGAATTGTTGTTTATTGTTGTATGCCCACTATTTTGTACAAAAATTATAACATCAAATGCGAGTCTTTACCTGTTTTTCACCAAAACAATACTCTTTCCAAAAAACCGTAATATTATGGCCAGCATGGTATATATATTCAGGTCATATTACATAACTCTGAATTTTAAAACAAAAGAAGAGTGAATAAAAAAGTTTTTAAAGTTATTTACGAATGTGTAATTATTTTTAATGTTGACTGTGTGATTCGTCAGTTATTGTACAATGCAGTTTTTATTCGATCTAAGTTAATTGAGTTGGATTTTTGTCTACATATAACTTATTTTTAAAACTTTTTCAACTCTTATGTAATTTTACCCAAATATACCGACAATTATTTTCTGTGTAGCAAAATGCTCGTATTGAAGAGTTGATTCCATTTCTGTGAAAAATCATATTACTTGCCGATTTGACCACCACGTATTAAGGACAAGAAACATTGAAGATCATTAAAGATTGTTTTGTGTTTTACTTCGTTCAATAAAAAACTAGTGTATCAATTTATAAATGAAAGTTATAAGATATAAATAAAATCAGAATGATTAAATTATGTTACCTAAGTTTTTTTTAATAAAATATCTTGTTTGGAGTAATTATATTTGGTTTATTAAAAGTAAGTTTGTTTTCATGAGTAAATGAAGATCAAATGTTTCTTGGAACAATATATTGCTCATTTTGTTTGATTACAGTTAAGTATCTCTCAAGCCATTTCATGATTCTACATTCAATCGAACATCGTTTCGTAAGAAAATTTGGATAAAACCCATTTTTAATCCCCTAAAATTTCACGCCCCAACCAAAAACATTCCATTTATTTCATTGTGAAAGTTATCTTGTTTTAAATTACCAATTATGGGACCGTACGCCCCATTTGGGAAACCCTGTTATAGAGTGTTTTATTAACTTATAACTTGTGTGATTGCTACGAAGAAATACATAAATATTTGAAATTTTGAAATCATAAAGTAAAATGTTACGCAAGCATTACTTAATGTTTACGTTTTTTACGATATTTAAGTAATTTTGTTTACCATATGGTAAAGTCCTGAGTTAGAATTAGCTTTAAATACTAAGCAGAATTTAAAGGATGATTCTTAAAGTTTATATTTTTGGTCAATTCTAAACCAAATTATAATTTTTTTTATAATTTTTTTATGTATTTCTAAGAATCATCATTTTATTAACCATGTTCGTTATAAAAAGACTTTGACTAACGTTTTGTGTTGATGGTGAAATTGATGTTTAAATGTTGTAATTGTTTTGAACAAATTATTAATTTTTTTATTATATATTGAAATAAAATTTTAGTTATGTGAATATGTAAATATGTAAAAATTGTCATATTCAAATACTTTATATCAACAAATTAATATAAAAATTCATAAGACATTTTTAACCCTACAATGCGCAATTTTTTTAATTATCATAAAAAAATATGTTTATGGGCCAGTATTATAAACTGAACTGTCATTTTTGTTGACAAAATATATTGCATCTATGACTTTATGGGCAGTTATCATTCCATAGACAATGTTTTTGGTTCACAGTATGTAAACACTCAAAGAATATCATGTGATTAAAAGATATTGAGGTAAAATATGGTTGATTCAAATATGAATCACGGCGCATTGTAGGGTTAATGTGATTCGGACAATTATGTTGTTTGAATAAGTGAATTTAATTTGAATTTAACGCGCATGATTTAAAATCTGTGATTGCGAAGAATATATTGTCATCGAGTTTATTTATTATTTATCACATACATGTAATAAAAAAAGAAAAAATGGATAAGTATAAAATTCATAATTGTTATTGTTTATATGGCGTTTCTAGTTGAAATTGGATATTATAAATTGAAATATTTATGGAAAATAATATAAAATGAAAATTTATGATAATATCAGGACAGTCTGGTAATTAATTTGTTTAGCTTGAATTAAATGAGAATAGTTGAGGACTTGATAACGTTTCTCTTTGGCACCTCCTATATTGTAAGACAATATCGTACACTTTGTGAAGGATTTCCTCTGTCGTTGCAGGTTTCCGATATCTGCTATGCGTATTGCTAGATATTAAATTTGTTTTTCATTTTGTGAATTTTCGTCCAATTAAAATATTCTGTATTTGTGTTTAAAAAATTCTCTTCTATTACTGAATTATATTATCACCCGAGTGATGTACCCACCACATCTAACACAGTGATTTAAATAAAAGCTCATTGTTGGTAGACTTCAATCGGAAGTTCTTAAAGCTTTCTATCTGAAGCAGTGGAACAAACCACAATCCGGGATGCTCTCTATACTCGTAAAATGAAGGGTATAACAAATTGCATGGTTATTTAAGCCTACCCACTTTCTTACTACTTCTAACAGATTTCGATGATTATGTTTCTCCATTAACTCATTCGCATAATTTTTAAACTATCCTTACCATAAGGTTAAATTCGTTAATGAGAACGGATGAGCAGAAAATAATAATTCTTTTATCTTCGAGTAATTTAACTTTCTCCTTTTTTCTAAATGACTTTTAATAATGATTGTATACATCATACAAATACCCTGCGAAAACTAAGCTCTTATTGAGTGCAACAAATCGAGTTTGAATTTCATTTAATTATTTTCTAGACCGTTTTTCAAAATACCGAGTAGTCAGTTTAGTGAAGGGGGTCCTTTATTAAGCAATATCAACCCGTTACTCTTTTAAATGTTCAATATAATGATACATTCAACTTAATGCCAATGTAACTTAGTGAGCTTTTACTGTAATGTATAAACGAGTATTGAATGATCATCTATTTATCAATTTAGAACGATGAGCAAAGACTAAAGTTATTAACATCCTCCTAAAAATGTATTATTAAATAAAGTTTAATTTTATCTTTGTTTTCGGTAATTTTAATCAAAATTCTAATTAATTTTATTACTCTAAATTTATTTATTTATATAATCTTAGTCAATGTAGTCAAACAATTATCATTTTAACATAACATTTAATTTTTAATAACCACCAGCTATAATACGTCTGGGATGGTCGACATTGGAGATTTAACTTGGGAACAAAGAGAACGTGTTATTCGATATCTATTCACGAAGATGAATACCTCACAAACTCAGAAAAACATCGGTGGCAGTAAACCGACGTCTCAAAGTCTTGCAGTTATTGAGGAATTGAGCTTACCGCCATTGCCAGGAAAACCAGAAAGTCCTCCAAGAGAACAAGAACAGTAAAAAAAATACCGAGACTTTTGTAGTTCAATAATTTTTTAATTGCAGATTAGACATGAATGACTTATTCGATGATGGGGGAATTACATTTCTTACTCAAGGAGTTGACCTCATGGAGAAGTGAAACCCAAACAAAATAATATTGTTTATAGTAAATTATAAAATAAAATTGTTTAGTTATGTTTCTTTCGTTTATTTAACTATAACTTCTAATTATAGCAAGAGTTTGGGTGTAATGTTTGGTTTTCATGTAAATCCTTTTGAGTTATCAACCGAACCTTGTGTTTTCTTTCATTTGAATAAGTAGAACTTCTTTTAGTAGATCAGATATGCTAATGATATTAGATGATAGCTCAGTGATATTTTGAATTACTAAAATATAAGCTGCTATATAAACTGTTTGTATAAAAGTAAAGTATAATATTTAAGGGGTAAAAGTTGACATCGACCTTCCTTTGGATAAGATGCATGGAAAGCTTGGTTGCATTTGGTGGTACCATATCCAAACGCATGGGGAACAGATAAGCAGACATTTTTCTTTATGTATAAGATTTATGGGAATATATGAGTATAATCGGGTATGATATGGATTTCTAATAAGTGTGAGTTAGAGACACTTAGCGGAGAAGCATATCAAAATAATATGTTGGGTCAAAAGAAACTAAGATGCTAAAGCATACCATGAAACAAATAAATTTAATTAATAAAATCAAACACTAATAATATCACAGCCAACATCTGCATTATTACTTTTACTCTGTTTTCGACCATGTTCTTGAATTCTTTTACAGAGATGACGGGCAGTCTCTCCAATGTATATGGTATCCACCAATTACATTTATATTCATAAACATTATTGCTACCATATATTGAGGGTACCAAGTTAAAACGTCGAAACAAAAACGTCAAAAAAAAGTCGAATATGAAACTTCGAAATGTTAAAACATCGAAAAGAATTTTTAATAAAACATTAAATGAAGTGATGTGTTATTAAATAATGCGTAAGTGAATAAATGAAAAATAAATGAAAAATAATAAGGGGTTAATTTTAAATTTTTATCTCACCTGAATAGTTTATTATTTTTTAATTTAAAGGGTAAAATATTTTTATATTAATTTGCTTATTAAATATTTTAAAAAATTAAAAATTATATAATAAATGAAAATCATAAAAAAAGTAATAAATTTTGGTGTTTTAAAAAATGAATTCTGATATAGACGTTGCAACCACTTCTCACAAAGTTAATGAAATTTCAAAATATACTTAAATTATTTTTTTGATCACCGAAAATAAAAATGAACTTACTCTATAAGAATTTACTGGATGCGAATTCAGAATTCTCCATAATCATGATACAAAATTTCATCTTTTATTAAATTTCAATTTTATATTTCAGTTTCATTTTAACATAATTCCCTTTTTAGTTAACATTTTAACGTACATTTCCATTTCAATTAAAATACATTTTCAAAAAATTAAAATTATAATAACATTTTATTTATTTCAACTTAACCGTTTTTAGATTACATTTAGATTTCGATAAAGTTACATTTTGTCTCCAAACAATGATAATTTAATTTTAAAATTTATGAAATCTTATGTTATTTTATTTTTTTATATTTATCTTGATGTATCTAGGTGATTGATATATTTTTCGATTAAAAAGAAAATAAAACGTGATATTATTTTAAAAAATATATATTTTTTATTCACAGATAAAATGTCAATTTTACAAAGAAGATTAAAAGCCTAAACCTTACTTTCTGAATTTCTATTTTGAATAGTTAGAAAAGTAGATTCTACTTACCCTAAGTGATTTTAGGTATATAAAAATATAAAAAATATATATTTGGTAATTTGAATCCAACACTTAAAAATTTTATGCAGAAAGTAAAATTCGAAGAAAAATCGTGTCTTCAAAAATTCCTTATGTTGACGGATGATGAAACCATTAGGAGAAAAAAGAAATATTTGGTTTTTAACGAAAAAAAATTATAGCTTTTGTCGTATTCCCTCCTTCTAAAGACATTTTCCTTGACTCTGAGCCTCCATCCGCTTTTAAGTTAAACGGCAACTCACACTGATTCTAAACCTGTCTCTCAATAACTCAACAATAATTGCGGGAAAAGATATGACTCTTCCGCACACATCAACGAGTTGTGTAGATATCAGGGCGTCTTCGGGTTTTCTACCAGTAACGAGGATTGCCCGACTGGTAGCTCAGCTTCTGGAGGGGTTGATAATTTTACTTATATGATTACTCAAATTCACTTGGATTTATCCATACTGAACAAAGAATGTCTTAAGGAAACAATCCTCGATCCGAACACGTGCCCCTGTGCACGCACTGATCTATCTGTACCGTCTCCCAAGATTCTTCGTTCTCGACGTAAATCTTTTATGTACACAATTATGTTTTATAATTTACTAAAATTTAACTCTGTTTCCATACTGACACCCTACGTAAATACTTTTGAGATATGGAAATTTTTAGATTGAAAATCCATTACATTTAGTTGTATTTTAAAGTAGCGGAATAGAAATCGTTGGCGATATTTTAGAGTTTAATCTTGGAAATGCGGCAGGTGAATATCGAAAAAGGAACAAAATTTAATTTAATAACGTCCGTTTTTTTGTTTCAGCCAGTCCTTATTAATTAACCATTTTGAGCATAATTTAAGTTGACCACTGTGTCGTTAACGGCCGAATAATTTAATCAAGTAATTAGACAATTTAGTCACGACGTTCAGTTTAAATTACCCATAGGTCTCAACATTAATTCGAACATGTACAAACTATGTTCCTCGGACGAAATATTTAACGCTTTTTTTCAGATTTATAAAGTTAAAATGAATGACGGCAGAATATTAAATCAAAACTTTCTCAGGCTCTTGAGGGTACCCACAAAATAAATAGGAAGAAACTTGTTGTAACATTACTCAAAATTATTTGAACGATGAACGCAAAGTATTGTAATTGGATCATCCGAATGTAGATTGTCGAGTAGTATTATAATAAATTTTCTTCGTAAAATTTCATCTAATTTCTTCTAATTAATTCCTGTAATTATTCTAATTTTAAGTATTGTTTGAATTTATATAATGTTAAGTTTAAATAATGTATTAAATAATAATTCTAAATTTGTAAATAATATTCGTTAATCGTCGAACAGAACCACTTTGTTGGTGTATGGGAAAGTATCGGTCTTATTGCCACATGATTAATCTTGGAGTGTGATTTCTCAGTAAAGACTATCTGATAATAATCTGATAGTCTTTACTGAGAAATCCCACTCCAAGATTCATCATGTGGCAATAAGACCAATACCTTCCCATACACCACCAAACTGTCACCATAACCTTACGGGGTGTTAGTTTCGGTTTTTGAAAGTGTTTCGGTACTTCATCTTTGTCCAACCAATGTGCAGATCGACGTCGGTTATCATACAGGATCCATTTCTCATCACAGGTAACAATACGATCAAGAAATGGATCGTTTTTATTGCGAAGATGATTGGTAGAACAAATTTCATAGCGTCGGTTCTTTTGATTTTCATTCAAATCATGTGGAACCCATTTATCAAGTTTCTTGATTTTTTTTGTTTTAAATGATCCAGGAGTGTTGAATGACTAATGCCCAACCCATCTGCAAGTTCTCTGATTGTTGTACAGGGATCTGTTTCCACCGTTGTCCTTAAATTGTCGTTGTTCACAGCAACTGGACGACCACGACCTTCTTCATCTTCAAGGTTTTCATCTCCATCAGAAAATTTTCGGAACCATCGTTGCA
>MQRK01216688.1:41621-53892 GCA_001938485.1 Girardia tigrina
ATAAGATTTCAAATAATATCTAACACTAATGCATTTAAACTTATATACATATCAAAGTAGATAAACAAAGTATAAAGCTCAAAAACCGCCATTATTTTTCGACCAACCTAATATTAAACTTATAAAGTTATATAACAGAATTGCTGCAATTAACGTAATTAATTCAATAAAATAAAAAAACCACAATCAAAATTAAATAAAATATTCGAATCGGTATATAAAATGACAGTAAATAGTGATTGTGCAAAATGTAATCAAATAGAATAAAGGTAGGTGTTTTAAAATATTGTGTGCGCGCAAAAAGTGTGTGTCATGTGTAGTGTATCGGGTATTTATAGTGTGCCGGATATGTGCACTACTCGACACACTCGGGTATCCTGTTTACATTTTGATGCCTGTCTGCCTCTTGATTGATTCGCGAATATCACTCGGGTAAAGCATTGCGAGATTGCAATTGCATTAATGATTCAATTATTTAGATTGTCGATGACTGTGGACCTACCGGATACCGATTAGTTTTCGACATGCAATTCGGCCTCTCGGTAAGTCGTTCGTCAAAAATGGAATATCGGCAGATGTGTATTCACAAGGTTTGTTGTCGCTCGTTTATTATTCCAGACTTGACTTAACTCTTGTTTATCTTTAGATTGCTACCCGCGTGCCACTCCGACAAGTCCACTCGCTTCGATATCTATTTACCAGATGACATATGTTTATTTCTGTGAGTGCGTTCCAAAAATCGTGCGGCTGCATGATTCAGGTTGATTCATTACGATTAACTTTTTAATTAACTTAATTAAGGTTTGTTAATTGCTATTTTGGTTTTAGACGAATTCAAAAGGTTTTCTAAAGGTATCCAGCACGTTCTCCGAGCTATCCCGGGCACATAAATAATCTCAAGGTTGGCTCTCAGACCCCTCTGGACCTCGCCACTACATTGGCGCACAGAGTACTTAAACGTAACGGGAATAGTCGAGTTTGACTATTCCCAAACTTCACAATAACTCTGTGGTCATGGGGTGGTGTAGGGATGGAAAGGGGTCTGGTGTGATGGGAACATATACTGTCGATCGTAACACTTTTTTAATAGACCGAGCCAATAGAAATCCAGAAACATATTTTGAAAATAGCTGGTTTTATTTATTATTAATAAATCTTTTTCGATCTTTTTTTTCAGTGTTTTAACGTTCCACGATATTGAGACGTTCTAATCATCGATAAAACCGGTTTTAAATGTATTCCATTTTTATGTACCTTTGGAAAGCCATATAGTTTGGCTGGTTGAGAACCAATTTGATATAAATGTAATATAAATTTAATGAATGCGATACCTTTGATAGTTATTGGAAGAGAGTGTCGTGTGAAGCATTGTTAATTAGGTCACGTTGCTATAAAATAAATAATCAATCAGCAGTCTCAACCAGCTTATTGAAAATTTTTGATTAGCTTGATTTCATATAATCGCTTACATAATCATCATTTTTGTATTTATTTACAGGTGAATTAATTATTACTCAATGACCTGAAGATGACAGTTGTCCGTCGAAATTGTTGTCTATAAATATATTTTTTAATGGATGAGTTTTGTTTTTAATAGATAATTATCATACGGATTTAATTTTATCAATAGTTATTTATAATGTTGTTTTATTATTTCCAGTATTTGTTAGCATTCAAACTAATTACATAATTTCCTTTTTTGCTTTTCTAAACACAACGGATCAACCCACGGGGATATGACGACTTTGAAAGTTCCATGAAGGTTTGTCTCAAACAATAATTGAATCTAAATCAAAGTACAATGTCAATCCTAATTTTACGATGTAATACCACTGGAACAATTTGAGGTCAGAGGCCAGGAAAATGAGGGCGAAAATGTCTGTTAGCGCGCGCCTCTAAATAAAAGGCTAAAGCTACGGCTACAGAGTAACAAAAAGCTATTGATGGTGAAACAAGTGCAGTAAGCCTCTCAACTACCAACTCCCAAAGTTCTCCTCGTCTTTCGAACAGATTGGCATATAAAGCCATTCAATCATCTACTTGGACGTTGTTTGAAATACTTGTTTTTCTTCAATGGAGTATTGAACATCACCATACTCCTGTTGAAGATTAAAAAAATGTCGATTTTTTCAAGATTCTTAAATAATTATAAAAAAATAATTTTTAAAACTTTCGTAATTTACTATACAGGTTGTGTTTACTGATGAAATTATTGTGGTTGTGAAACCTGTGCGCTCTCAGTTAGTTCGACGGGGTTCAAATGAGCTAATAACTTCATACCATACCTCGTAGCATCCCCCTATGTCCTGAGAGTCATGTTTTAAGGTTTTTCCCCACAAGGGACTACGATCCGTAATCTCAGTGACTGGTACCATGAATTCAGGAACATATATTAACACTTTAAACAATCATCTTCTCCAATCTATGAATGCTTGATTTGGTGAATTTATAGTGGTAATTCAACAATTCATAAAGCCGAAGGAGTGACGCAATGACTCCATCAGAAAGGTATTCAAGTACTCAAATGGACCCGTAAAGTCTAAGTCTGCAACCAAATGAAAAGTCTTGGGGGTTTATGAAGTCAAGAATACACAAGAATACCTTCCGGACAAAAGATGACTTCATCGAAGGTGTTCGTCATGTATTGCATGCTGATCCAAGAATCAAAGGGTCATACAAGACACTAATTGAAAGCATGCCACAAAGAATCGCTGCATGTATTGCAGCCAGAGGTGGTGTTATAAAATATTGATAAAACAATGATTTTTTTACAAACTTTTAAATTTAAATACTAGTCTGTATTGTGTTACTCATGTTTTGTGTGTTGCTCCTCCGGTTTTCTGAGAATTTTATTTTGTTATTCATAAATATGTAATTAATTTGACCGCCTCGCTTTTTTTAAGAAAATTGCTATTCTGAGAAAATTATCGGAGATAAAGACTTTGAAAGAGATATAAATGTATTAATGTAATGAACATAACTCTATTTCCTTAAAGCTGCTCATAAAATTAAAAGTTAATGTGATATGCACTAACAATATCCACATTATTTTCAAAAATGAATTACACAATTAATTTGAGTGATACAGTTAATGAATTTTTAGATTGAGGAAAATATCAGTTTATAAACAGTTTATCCAAGTGAAAATTGTATTGAAATTTAGAATTTTCTTTTAAAATGAGACTCGAAATTTGCAAGAATTTCGCAATAAGATCATTTTTATCAAAAAATTGATTTTAAAAGTGGAATAACAAGAAATTCAATTCAAATTCCAATAAATTATTTAACATCGTAAAAATTATCAATTTTCGAAAATGATTATTTTTGAATATTTAATTTTCAGACGTAATAAAAATATTTTTTGAAGTATAAACAATTTATTAAAATCAAATTAATATTTCTCTGACAAAAGTAATGTAAATTTACAATTTTTTCGTCTATAAAAATTATTTAAACGCAAATTCCGATATCATAACCGATAATAAGTGCTTTGTTTATCTGAATCAATTATAAAATTCTCGTTAACAATCGTTTTGTAGGAGAAACAAAATTCGTAATTTTAATATAAAATAAAATAAATTTTTCATTAAAAGTTTCTTTTCAAACAAAAAAAAACATACAAAAATTTCTTTTGCATATCATCAAATATTAATTGCGAAGAATGCGAAACAATTGCAAATATTCCGTTTGTAGTGATAACGATTCAGGACTTTCAATGGGAAAAGAATTTTCCAGCTCGTTTTCATCAAATCACAGTACGACGCAAAATTCACACAAAATGCCGACGATTTCTCAAAATATTTCAGTGAAAATATCGATAATCGATTTGAAAAAAGAAGTAATAATTTTCGTCAATTAAAACAAAAAAAACAAAAGAGAAAGAGAAAAAGAAAAAGAATTTCATCGCGACATTCAATTATTATTTGATCTTATTCCATGTCTCAGGTCAAATACGATTATTCGCCCTCGGTATCTGTGTTTGAGATCCACCGGAATATTCTCAAGAAATACGGCTCGAGATTGGTCGATCCGATGAATTACGGCTTGTTTATTCCGCATCAAGTTAATAAGGCGGGCAAATTTCTGAGAGAAGAACGATGGTTGAGAGATTATTGCTCGAGTACGACAGTAAATAATCTGGAGGTAATTCGATATTATATTTGAATATTAATGTCAGTAGCTGCTAAGAACATTGAGAACATTTTCATTTTAACATCGCAAATTATCAATTTTTGCAAATGATTATTTTTGAATATTTAATTTTCAGACGTAATGAAAATATTTTTTGAAATATAATCAATTTAATAAAATCAAATTGGGCCTCCCATCTCTCTCAAGAATGGTATTGAGCCTATAGGCTCTTTAGATGGCCCAACCAAACCAAATGAGTCTATAAGCTCCCCGATAGGCCTCCTACAGGGACTTCAGCCTTTCGCTTCCGCGCACCCTTTGGCAATCCAGTCAGAAACGACCAATCATGGATAGTAGTCCCGTGATTCTGCATCGCTTTGGATATGTATGTGACCTTTACACATCCTCGAAACGGGCATCTGAAGGTTCCTCTCACAGTTAAATCTGTAAGACGGTAGTCCAGATGGGTTTCTAAAGGACTCGCTTCTAACTCTCCTATCGAAGCAGCATTCGGATCGACGATTGGAACTTGAGTTACGTTGTCTTCTGGTATCGCGTTCAGTGGTAGATTCCCTTCTTCTGATTGTCTGGACTGACTGGTTCTGCTCGGAAAAATTTGGACTAATTGTTCATCTTCAATTTTGGGCGCTGTTTTGAAATGGCTGATGAGCCATCCTTTGGTCTTGTAGTTCTTTCGACATAGATGGCAATTGAATCCTCCCGGCTCTTCTTCTTGAGGGACTCTTGGTCTATGCTCTTGTTTCTCGTGTCGATTTTATTCTGTCTGCTCCGCGAATTCCCTGAAACAAGATTCGTATGAACATTGAAACAGTTTCATCCGCGGTCTGATAAGTTTTGGCATGTCTTCTGATCTCCGTCCAATTATTCGCCTCTCGCATATTATTTAGTCGATCCTATCTTTCATTTTGAGTTGAGCGCTTTGCTGAAGAATTAATATTAAGAAATCATCAAAGGAAGCGGTTTCTCCAAAAAGCCATTCCATATCGACTCTTAGGCATACTTTGATTTGTTGCTTCTTTCTTCCTAAGATTTTCTTACCTTCTGTCATTGAGGATTCAATGACTCTTTTCAGGATCATCGGTCTATTGTCAGTAGCTAAGAGAGCGTGGAACGGGAGCCGTCTCTTAGCTTGAATGTCCATTGAGTGAGGTAACCCAATTGTGATGGTATCCATTCTGATCTTCTGATCTTTCTTTATCCCCGACACTAGTCGAGTACCATGATTGTGTAGGCTCTGCAGTTTCTTTACCAATGTGTCGGTAGTCCTCCAATTTTCACACCAGGTAGTACACAACTCTCAATCAATTTTCGCTTGTTTCGGATCGTTAGTTTTGGACACTTCACGATAGGCATCAAAGTTCGTAGCTTGCCGTACCCTTTCCTTATTCTCTCTCTGATATCTGCCTCACAAGTTCCGTAAGAAGATATTATTGATCCAAGGTAACTGAACTCGGTAACCCATTCGATTCCAGACATCATCTGGAAACCTGAACCTGCTGTTTGTATTTAATAAAATCAAATTTACATTTCTCTGAAAAATCTTAAATCTTAAATTTCCGTATTCACATGTCAAGTATCACGAATAGTATCAAGTATCAAGAACAATTATTGTAGTTTAGATCCAAGCTAATGTAACAACATTGTTCTATACTAATTCTGTCTAAATATTCAAAATTTGGACGGCTAGTTCTGTTTGTCCTAAAATAGTACTTCCCCTTCCATTCAGCATTGAAAACAGTTTCATGTTTTAACTTTCGTCTTCTGCACAGGTTGGGTTATAAATACGATTAGCAAAATAATAATACAGTGAAAGCCGCTTAATAGGATCACTGTTTAATAGGACCAAATTCTGTTGGACCGAATCATTTCCTATGTTTCGAATATTAAAGCAGCCGCTTAATAGGACCAGTAAAAGTCGGTCCTCATGAAACTGTTTGACTTTTCAAACAACATGAAAGTCATGAAAAACGTGTTTTTAGCGTAAGTCATACACCCACCCCAATCAACATACACATACACACGTAAAAAAGAAGCAGGTCTTGACTGAATTTGTATTTACTGTATTTAAGTTTAAACCGTAAAATCCAGTACAGTGCAGTATTACAAGTGTGAATACCCAAAGGCTGAATGCAACCATGACAACTGTCATTCATTTTAAAATACAGTAAAGTAGTACAAAAGTGTATCGCCCATTACTGTACATAGTTAAAGCGTTTAACTTACTGTTTATACGAAGAGTGTGTACTTCAGAGCTCTCAAACTGTTTAGACCATCGCAATCGGTTTGCAGGCAGTTTTAAACCGATGGCGACATTTAAAAACGCGCAAAATGTTGTAGCAACTCGAAAAGTGTACTTTGTCAAAAAATAACACCATTTCGCTTAATGGGACCAGTCGGTTAATAGGACCAGTTGGGCTTGGGACAAATATGGTCCTATTAAGCGGCTTACACTGTAATGAAATAGTAAAACGAAAAACACTAAGCGAATAATACTAATTAATTGAGTAAATTAATTTATAAAAAGAAAAACGAGGATTGAAATATTATTGCTCGAATGCAACCGTGAATAATTTAGAGTTAATTTAAAAGAGCATTCGAATATCGATTATTCATTTTCTATTGTTTGTTTATGAATTTTTAGTAAATTTAATTACAATTATTCTCTGATACCCTTTTATCACTCTTTTTTACAAAATTATCTCCGTTTTTAACATTTTATTCCAAGATGTTTCCATTTTAATAGTGGAGTCTTAATCTTCTGACATGTTTCTTTTCAACCACTTCCTATGGTCCTTCGTATTTATCCTTTTCTTTCAATACATTATCCATCTTTACTAGCAAATTATCTCCAAATTATTATTATTATCTGACTTATCCTTTTTGTTTCCTTTCCTGATTTGTCTTTATATCTTGACTTTACCATCTTTCTCTGTAGATTTTTCTACCAAACATAACCTACAAAGGTTCTTGCCTTTTTTCTTCTAGAATTCAGGGTAAATTCTATACCTAAAAAACGTCTTCCCAGTCTGTCCTTGTCTTTTCTCGCAACCATGAGTTTAAATAGTCTCTAATAGTCTGAAATTGCTTTCCTGTTGTAATGGTACGGGCTAGAATATTTTTAGAATTCTTTTATGCTGCCATATTATTGATAATCTTAGATTCAAAGATTTTCTCAAAATTTGTTTAAATTGCTTTATGTGCTCTAAATCTGAGGATCAAGTTTGTCAGTATGATTTCTATTATAGTGGTTTCATCTTGCTTGCCAATGGATGCCAATGAAGTGTACCTGCTAAACTGATCATTGATTGTCACAACATACCATTTCTTTCTAACTTCTCATAGTAAAGATTTGTTAAGAGTTGATGAAGATTTAAGTTCCATAATCTTATAAATTATCCTTGTAAGTCGTCTTCAATCATCAGCTTTTTGAATCAGTGAATAATTTATTTCATTTGTCAATATATGACTAACTATTCTGTGCACACAAATAAAAAACACTCGGAGCTAGGTCCGGTATATATATGGGGATGTGGGAGGCTTTGGAAACCCCCATCTCGATTTCATTTTTAGTTAATCCACTTGTTTGTATTGAACAATTATGTTAGAGAAAATGGATATTGAATTTGCGTGATTTTCATCTGGACTTCCTGGTTTTCTGAACTAGCTTGACATAGTAACAGTAGTTAATTTTCACATCCTTGTCAGTAAAATCTATTGAATCCACGCCATGTAAATCCCAAAAAATCGTTAACATGAGAGATTTCCGGTGGCAAGTTTATACTCATAGCTTCTTTGTGCTCGTCTCATTTTGGAATTTTCACTCCTTAGACTCCTGTTTAGTGTCCAGTAGATAGAGAGAGAATGGGGTTTGGTGACTGTCACAATGTTTAACAGAAAATATCTTCAATTTGCTCCAATGCCACGAGATTGGCCTGACACGAACTGAGTCTGTTTTCACACATTTCCCTTGTTAAGAAGCGTGGGACGAACCGTGAAGATAGTTTTGCCAGACTCATAGACTTTTTTATAGAATCCAAACTTGGAATGCTCACATTCAGACTGTCGCATAGCATTATTGTCGTGATGCATCTGTCAAATTTGACAATATTCTCCAATTTTTCTTTAATGTTTTCGGCCATTTCCAAAGGTCTTCCTGTACTTTTTTCTTCAAAAACATTCTGTCTACTATGCCTAAATTGTGCAATCCAGTCATAAATAGTAGTTTTGTATGGGCATTCATCATGGTTTACCTTCATCAACTTCTCAATAATTTTTTTTCTCCGAAAACTTATTTAAAACAAGGAACTTTTTTACACTACGAAATTTGACAGGAGAATATATGATACTCATGAAAAATATAATTTCCGCAAACATTAGATCACGTGCAGATGCCACGGCAAAACAAAGTGTATTTCAGTTACCTATAATCAATGAATATATCATGAAAAAAATAATTAAATATAGTATTATTATTCCTTCATTCCGGGTATTTAATGGGCGCACTACGTAATTATAAACTCCTAATTCTTTCAATTAGATTTACTATCTTATTATAAACGACCAAACATAATATTTCATGAATTATTTACACATAAATTAGTTATGTCTTCTTTGCTGTAGAAAGATCAAAGAAGTATTGGTATAAAATTTATTTAACAATGAACATTTCTGAGGATTACGAGTTTCATTGCAAATGAATCGTAGTCTATCCAAAATATACTTATAATGGATTTCCCCACACAGAAATTCAAATGAAAAGCACAGATAGAAAGAAACGAGAATTCTGAAATGAGGAACGAAATTTCAAAATTGTATATTGTGCGTGCGGTAGAATGTAGATGTTTGATAACAAAAATAACAAGACCAACTATCGGTCTCTTCGATTGTCCTCTTTTCAATTATTTCTATCATCTTTCATCTTTCAGAAGTCATTTTAAGAATGAACATAAGAAAAAATATAAAAGAGTGAAAATTGACTTTGGGCTTTCTTGTTCAAAAGATACATTCTAGTTAGAAAGATTTATTAAAATATAAATTTATTTAATAAATACTTTTGTTTACTACATATTAAAGGTTCTTGGAAAATGCTCTGCATTATTATTAAGATTTAATTCAAACATCCAAACTTTATTATACAACACAAAAATGTTTAAATCTAATATTTAAACAAACTGATTACTTTTTTTGAGAAACAATTTGTTTTATAAATCTTAAACCGATATAAATAAAAATACTTATAAATATTCATATTTTATTTTTTTATATAAATTTTATAAATCAATTTTAAATTATGATAACATTTTAAAATATTTAATCGTTTCGTTTAATTTTATTAATTTATAAAAATCGTTACACTTATAAAAATTATACATTTTAATTTTTATATTATATTTAAAACTCTCAAAAATTTTTAATTACTAAGAATTTAATTAGATCTTCATAATTTTAGTAATTTCTTTTTTCAAACGTTACATATTTAATTATATAAAAATTTTAATTTGTACATATTGAAATTAACCTTATTCCAAAAATTTTCCTAACATTTTAAATTCCTAACACTACACATAACTCTAATAAATAAAATAGAATAAATTAAAAAAAACTATAATTAATTTATTAATCGTCCAATCATTTACAAACAAAAGTTTACAATAATTTGTACAAAAACTGTTATATAAATTAAAGTTTAATATTGATTTTCTATTTTTGTGAATCTTTCGATATCACTTATGTTTAATTCAAAGTAATAGTAATGTTAGTTTTGTTTTATTTTGAAGTTTAATATGAAACATTTTTACAATTTATAAAAATATTCATTTAGATTTCTTGAATTTTTATTAGAATATCTATAATAATAGTGAGGAAAAAATATAAAAATATAGATGCTGGCAAAAAACTTTCGAAACATATATCTGTGAAAATCGCATGTGCAATTATACTAAAGGTGTTAGGAAACCATGACGAAGCCTAAACATAGTCTCAATAAGCTTAAATGACACTCTCGAATTGACTTGTTATGCTGTGTTCTCTGACGGCTGACGACATTCTCTGCTTCCAAACTTTCGACAAGAAAGCGATGTATTTCGGTACTCGAAAAGTGTTTTCGTGCTTAAGTTGTAACGATGATATTTGTATCACATTGCTTGGCCTTCATCTTTCAGGCTAAATCAAATAACAAATTTTAAACTTATGGCCACCCCTGTATTTTAAATATCTCAACTCTTATAAAAAGAGTTGTCAAGAAATATTAGTTTTGCTTTAAACAATTTCTGTTTTTATATAAACTGATTTTTTTTGTAGAAATAGTTTAGACAAAAGTCAAGATATTTTCTTTGGCTTTTTAAAATTCGTCACTTAAAATATAAATACCCTTCACAAAAACCTGTTGCAAAGACTCACAAAGTATTGTACAAAAGAGCTACTGCATCGACCAATGTAAACTTAAGTCACATCAAAGATGTAGAGTTGAGAGATATGATTTTCTAGCCAAAACTTTGGACAATTATCCATTTAACAAAATCAAATTAGAAAGTAAGTCAGTCATTTGAAAATACTAATAAAGAAATTCTGTTCCTCATAAATAAATTAAAAAAGTAGGTTTTCATGTCACAGTCGATGAAAATTTAGCTGATCTTTGATCTCATGTTTTCCTTGCTTGCTTGATTTTACTAATGACAAATAAATAGTTTTTGATAATCCTGTGGGTACATGAGGAACTCACATAACGTTTCCGTGATGTGTGTCAAGAATCAGACTCGGCTTTTCTCAGTAGTTGTTTGATTCGTTCTTCATACCTACATGCTTATTATGAAAGGGTTTAAATAAATCTCAAGACTTCCTCTGACAGATTACATCACTTCTAAATTTCTTACATAATATTCTACACGATTTTGTCTAGTCTTTCTTTCCAGAAGGTTGTAAAGCACGCAAAGCCAAATTACTGTTAAATTATTTCAATTTCTTTTATTATAATAATATTTATAATATTATAATATTTTTATAATAAATATTATAAATTAATAAAATAAACATAAAACACTCTTAATAAAATATTCCATAACTGTTAATTTAAAATTCATTTTTATTTATTTTTTGAAAATAAAGTAAAATCGTTGACTGTTAATGAATATTCTAAATATTATTATTGATAATAGTAAAACTATTTTATATCCGGCATTATTTAATGTTACCTTTTTTAATAATTATGAAAATTAGTCACCTGTTTTACCAGCAAATAAATAATAATAAAATATAATTAAATTCATTTCTGAAATACTTTTTAAATATCTTTTAATGCCATTATATTTTGGTTCATTTGGCTTGTATTGCTTATTTCCTGTTATTCTTGATATTTTAAATATGATGATAATAATAATAATTTTAATAATAATGAATTTTCTTATATTTTAAAACGAATTTAGTCTTTTTTGGGTGTGTCTTACAAATATTGTATTAATTAAATACTGTATTTGTAATATTCTGAAGCATGTTTTACTGAAATTAAAAAATGTAATGAATAAGAAAAAATTAATCTTTGGGTTTTTAATATCAAAGAAATAATGAAATAAGCAAAAAGATTTATTATTATTTTCACGGAAATTAAAGATTTTACTTTTTAAAATCTGTTTTCACATACATAATTCTTTTCCTTTTCCTAGTAAACCATTCATCTAATCAAATAAACATTTGTAAATCTTCCTTCTTATTCTAAGCATCCATCGTTACCGGGGATGAAACTTTTCATATATACTAGTTTAAAAGAAAAACTAAACCATATGAGGTATACAAATAAAATTTAATTGTGTATTAACATTTGATAGATAAATACAAAATCATATGATAATTATGATGAGTTAGTTGAAATTTTCGATTCGCCGAATAATTTATATTTTTTAAATTAAAATTTTGACAAAAAGTAAATAATTATATAAGACAAACAGTGTTTAAAATCTAAAAAATCTAAAAGTTGATATGTTCAAGTAGGGGGAAAATGGGCATTCGGTATATATTACTATAGGTTGCTAGGCAAATTCTCACGGTAACTATGAGTAATTGCACCGTAACTAAGTGAAAAAATTTTAGAAAATCGATTATATCTCAGCTCCCATACATGTTGTAG
>MQRK01216694.1:0-18820 GCA_001938485.1 Girardia tigrina
TAAATTAATTTTTGATTAATTGTTATTTTAGATATTGCTGCCCTGCCGGATGCCAGTCAATTATGGATTTGTAATTATCGCTCGCCGGCAATCAAAACAAACAGGATGCGAGGGGAAAATAGGGAGGAAACGACCGCGAACGTTTTGGTAATTACTGGCGTCAAATGATTGCGGGTAATTTATTTTATAAATCAAAGTTTTTAATTAATTAAAAAATTTTTTTATAGGATTTCAAAGGGTTCTTCAAGAGGTCCCAACAACATCCTCCGGCCACTTCGGGGACTACGATCACCCTCAAGACGCGTCCATAGATCCCTCCGGACCTCGTCACTTTGTTGATGCACGGGACACTTAAACGTAACGGGAATAGTCGAGTTTGACTATTCCCAAATTTTACAATAATTCCGTGCTCACGAGGTGATGTAGTGGATGGAGGGGTCTGACGGGCGGTGTCTCTCGATCGTAACAGTTTGAACAAACTTTTGCATGAAGTTGCGCGTCAAACCACTCAAGAATTAGCGGAACAAATGGATTGTGATCAAAAAACTGTCGTGAACCACCTGAAATCAATGGGAAAAGTTCAAAAAATGGGAGCTTGGGTCCCACATCTTTTAACCGAAAACAACAAAAACCAGTGATCCACAATTTCGGCGAGTTTGCTTGCCCGTCATCGCTCTACTCACGGTCATAAGCAACAATTTCTTTATCGAATTGTAAGGGGTGATGAAATATGGTGCCTGTACGTCAACATGAAACAGCGCAAAGAATGGCGTAGCCGAGAAGAACAATTGACACCGCGAGCAAAACAGGATCTTCATCCACGAAAGACAATGCTATGCGTTTAGTGGGGTTGGAAAGGGTTTATTCATTATGAATTGCTTGCTCCAAACCAAACAGTGAACGCAGAACTTTATGTTCAACAGTTGCATAGATTCAACGCCGCTATAAGATAAAAACATCCGGATCGACAACATGGCGTTATTTTGCAACACGACAATGCACGTCCTCATATTGCCAGAATGACAAAAGAAGCCATTCAAACGCTTGGTTGGGAAGTGTTACCGCACCCTCCGTATTCACCTGACTTGGCTTCATCTGATTTTCATCTTTTCTGTCCGCTTTCTAACGCTTTGTGTGGTGTTTCGTTCAATAGTGATGGAGAATTGCAAGTTTGGTTGGCTGAATTCTTCGAGTCAAGACCGGGCGATTTCTACCAAAGAGACATTGAAAAACTCTTTGAACGTTGGGAAGAAGTCGTGAACAATGGTGGAGATTATATTTGTGATTAATTTGTAGTAACTGTTTTGTTTAAAAATAAAATTTTAATTTTTCAAAAAACGGCGGGAACTTATTTCTCAACCCAATAACATAGAGAGTAAAAATTTTCTAGCAGTGGAATTAAAATTCTGCAGTGCATAATATCGCATATTTCCAACATCAAAGTTGCAATTATCTCGCAAAAGTCTTTTCAGAATGGAAAACCTCCTTTTTACTGTAGCATTTGTTTGCTGCGCTTATTGCAGTAAAACATAAAAGTGAGGGGACACATTGTTTCTCACCATCTTCATTTTGTCCATAATTTAACTACTGTCAAAATGTTTATCGCAATATTTTCTGATGGTACACGGATCCACCCCAACATGAAATATTTTTTAGGTCTTTAACTGCCTAACGTTAATATTTCAATAGTTTAAAAAATTTAATTTAAAACAAATTAGAAAAGTCACATAATTTTACCATAAATAATTATTTTAACGTTTAATTTCATTTAAATATTTAATTTAAAAACCTTTTTAACTTCTATAAAATTTAAATAAGAAAAATAATTTATAATATTTAAATTTATTATTATAATATAAATTATATTAATTATATAATTTTTAATGACTTTTTTATTTTTGAAAAAAACTGTTTTAAAAGTAATTATTTATCATATTTTTAATTTACTGAATTTCCAAATAACTTTAAGATTTAAAAAATTATCTGTTTTAAAAGTTACATTTCTATTACATTACAATTCATTTTTCAGAGTTATTTTTTAAAATTAATTAGAGATATTTTTAATTATAATTCATTTCAAGAACTTTTGATTTAGATATTTGCTTATTTCAAATATTCAAAAATTTTAAAAGTGTGCCAGATCCTCACATTCATTGTACCATGGCAATGGACGCTGTTACCATGACAAAAGTGCAAAAAGTGCTAGTCGATACTGAACATGTACAAATCAATAGAGAACAGTGAGCTGCCCATGTGCAAATCGATAAATTCATAATTTTACAATTTTTCAAAGTGCAAATTACTTTGATTGGGCCAATGTGTTTGGTACACATTTTGGTTCTTTATCCTAATGCGCAATTATAATTTTGATACATTGATTTGTTTTTCGTATAATATAGTCTAAAGTACAAAGTAGTGGAGAAAGTACATAGGTTTTAGAAGTCTGAAGAATTAGAATTTTCAAATTCTTATAGTGAACATGGATAGAAACTCACATGTCCAGAATTTGAAAAAAACTATCGATTTCATTCTTTTTTGTTTATTGTTATGAAGACTTAAATACAAATTTGCAACATGTATAGAACAAACCTAAAATATTTGTTTTAAACTACAATTAAAAAAACGAATTATTGTTATTGTAAATCAGTCTTATTTGATGTTGGATATATATGCCGGTAGTCTGCAACAACTCGGAGAAGAAATTGTAAGTCTTCTTCATCGTTTGTGAGTCTCTTAGTGTATTATTCAATTAGTACTACACCTCTTTTGGCTGTATTATTTATCATCTGTATAACTTATACACAACGTTTAGCAACGTGGTAAGAATCATGTCACTCGCAATTATCAGGGTCAGAAGACAAAGGGTTGATTGGTGTATTGGGAATACGAAACAGATTCATAGAGCAGCTGGTAGCAAAATGAACAAGTGTAAATGAGTTGAAATCTTGAATAATGCATTTTTGGTCTTTTCAGTGGTTATTTGTGATATTTGTGTTCATAGCGTCAATCATTAATCTTTTAGTGGATGAGAGATTTTTTTCATCAAACAGAACTAAATACACTGACTCTTTTGATTAATATCAGAGGGGAGAGGACAATTATTTTGTTGTGGTACTTGATATTTCTGAGTGAAGAGTAGAGTACTCCATGAGATTTTTCGTAAGTTTAAAATCATTATAAAGCGAAGAGATGGATGATAGTGCTGTCATCCAAGCCTTCATATACGCTCGCACATCAAATATGGCAATATCTCTCATTCCCTTCTCTTCTCTCGCTTTCTTTTTGAATTGTATTCGAAAAGCCACATTTTCATAGCATATAAAACTTTAGTCATCCAGCTAGCACAATGCATGGCTCCTGATGCCATAAAACGTACTTTGTGTAATGGCTCTTTACCAATGAATATAATAGACAAATTTAAGAACTCACGAAAGTCATCTCTTGTCTGCTGGGTATGCAATCGTTGATTAGTGAATTCTAAAATGTCATCGCGAATATCGACAATTTTACTTTGAATATTAGTTGGTGCAACATGATATATATTTTTGTCAATGATGTTCCATTATAATTTAAATTTCTTGAATATCTTTACACCTTGACGACCTATGTTTACTGGATGAGGATTACCGGAACATAGAGAGAAATTTCAAAATACTCAACTTAGTTTTCTTGTGTGTAGAGATGAAGATCATCATTGAGAAAACAATGCTGATCTTGAACTTCAATTGCCGCAGATGTGCAACCACAGAAAAAGAACTTAAGACTGGAATTGAATAGTTGAATGAGATCAGTTACTTTGGCTCAATATTCGATTGCAGAGGAAGCTCAGAGAAAGATATCAGATCAAGAGTCAGAAATATACAACGAAATTGAGAACACCAAAGCCAGTATTAAAGAAAAACAAGTTGTCTTACCCAGAATAAAAGAAACATCTTTGCAAGCTGTGTATTCCCGGTTGTCTACTAGAGCCGTGAAAACTGGAGAACAAATGTAGACCATGTTCAAAAGCTGACAGAATTCCACAACTTATGTACCAGAAGAGCAATATGAGTACATAAAACAGAAAATCAAGATGGAACTGTTACGTACCACATCCAATGGATATCCTAGCAAAAAGACGACTTTCATATCATAAAAAACTGGAACTGGGTGAGTGTTCGAAGAACGTGAAAAAAAATAAATCAATGTGAACTATTCGGAAGACAGATAGTGAGTGGAAGAAAAAAGCAACACCTGAAAAAATGTCCCAAAATTAACTTTAACTGGTTGTTTGGAGACCAGTTCAAATTCGATGATTTGTGCAGAGAAGTCAAAAATGAAGACATATTAATTGTCGATGCAAAAATTGAGATGCACAAGGAGAATTGTGCGAGAGGGAGACACCAGAGAAATAATGAGACTCATCCTACCCAGACTCAGACCGCACAAATGCCCGATAGAATTACGTTTTAAAGCGTTCGCTAAAATCGTTCGAAGAAATGTCGATGCATTTATTATTGAATGTTTCACATAATTAATTCATTTGGAAATATGTTACATCTGCATTGGGATATTAAATATATAAAGTTAAAAACAACGCTTTCAGGGAACAAAACTGACTTTTACCGATTTGATGTTCTGTTAAATCTTAAAATCTATATGATTTTTAATAAGGAAACTATTGTATATCTTTTATAAAAGATGTACTTACATTATGGTTCTACTGTCCTAATCCGAGCTTAGACCCCGACTACCCGAGTTTAAATGATTTCTGAAGAAAGAGACTCAGGACTTAAGAAACCTTCCATATAGATATGTCTAAATCATGTAGAATTAAATGTTAAAGGATTAAAGTTTTACTATTTAAAATTTCTTTCTTGTAAACGTCATTAGAGTTTCGTTAAATATTTTAAATTTAATAATATTAAATAAAAATACATAATAGTGTCGATCTGGATAAACATGACATTTATCAACAAGGGTTACGAAATGTTTGTTTGAGTCTTTCCGTCGTTTTTTATTCACCCATGAACTTTTATTGCTCTTTGTATTAAGTCAACGTCTGTTGCCAACGACTTTAACTTACGACTATATTTTAACTATAAGAGGTATTTGAAGTTAGATAAATTAATCAATTATTTGGATCCAAATGAAATTTTTGATTATTTGGAAGATTTACTACTTTTCTTCATGTACCTTATGAATAGTTATCCTAATGCAATGCATGCTTTCAAGAGATATTTGAAGATATATAAATTAATAAATTTTCAGATCCATATGACGTTTGTGATTTTAAATAGAATATTCAGTATAAGGTGTCGGCCTCCAGTTCCAGCTATGGTGACCAGTATTTCATTAAGGTGCCGGGAGTTATTATACGAAGAGATAAGTTCGTCAAATTGACGGCAACTGTGAGCCGATTGAGTCCAGTGGGCATTGAACACTTCGTTGTTGTGTGATGAAATCCGAGGTGGTATGTTCTGTGCTCATTCCATCCACTCGGTGTCGATCGGTCAGATTGACGGAATCAGGTCATCCGGCAGTGGGGCATCGGTAAGTGTGCAACCGCACCGGACTTCGTTCGGCCGGTTTGTCTTGCCGCCGGGTGGTACGAGTTCGTGGATTCCGCATCAGCTTGAGATGCATTAATTATGATAAAAGAAAATCGAACTATGAAGAATAATACGCACGATTCATTATTTAAATTTTTTGATTTGTTACGACAGAGACACATTACACAAACCCTTTCATATTTCCTGAGGCAGCTGCATATAAACCCTGTCCCAAACCCGACACCCCTTACGCATGAGAGCCCGTGTTCAGAGTGTTTGAGGATAGTCAAACTAGACTATCCTCAGGTAGTGTTAAATGACTCTCAGCTTATTGGGGCGTCGAGCCGGGTCGGGATTCCAGTCCGCTGCTTGGGGCCAAGCTAGAAAATTAAAGATAATTAAAAATTCGAACTTACAAAAAAAATTTGTACATTATTAATCCACGACTTCCGCGTTCTGGAATCCGTGATCGGAATAAACAAAATCCGACAAAAGAATGTCGACTTCTTTGGCGAATAAACAGGACGCGGCATCCTGTAGGGTATAAATACCCAAGGATGTCGCGAATTGTCTAACGAACAACAGAACACAAAAAAAATAACGTAGTTAAAAGACCACATACACAAAACGCACAAAAATTAAAATTTTTTACTTTTACCAACAATTGAAATTCCTTCGAAGTTATTAACACTTGGATTTTGGAGGTATGATGTAACCATTTATCACTTTATTTTTAATTGATTTTAGTCTTAATATACTTGATTTAATATTACTTTAGTATTATTAATTAACGTTATAATTGTCCTTTATTTTTTTATTCATAATTTGACTTTAATGTAATATTATTTCCTTATTATTGATCGTTCCCTTGTTGTCTCCTTATTTTGATTTATGATTTGAGTACACATTAATAAAAATATTAAATAAATCGACTCTATTTGTTATTATTATTATTTACTTCAATCCAGACTTTGATTTTGATCATATTAATACATTTAGACCTTGAATTTTGACTCCTAATTAAAGGTTGAGTTCACTATAATAACCTTACTAATTAAATTGATTCTCATAATATAATCGCATATAATGTCTCTTTTATTTAAGAACATCTCGAACTCAGAAATCGAATGGTTGAGGTCGGTCTGAGACGTAGTTGCGGTTCGTCTCCGAGTCCAAGGGATCAAGTGAGATGGTACTTGGACTCTGACACGTAACCGAGTTGCGTCCATGTACATAACTATGTGAATAGACGAACTTAATGAGCATCTACTTTGATTTTCTATGGAATTTGTTCCATCAAGTAATTAAGTCTTAATAAATTTTGATTATCTATTTCTGAATCTTATAACTGATCTTAGTGAATTAACTTTATTATTTAATTATTGAATTTTATTTGTCGGATCCGTTCCGTCGAATTTTTAAGTTTGTTAAATTCATCTTATTAAATTTTATGAATTAATTTCATAATTGAATTTCACAATTTAATTAATTTCATAATGAGTGAAATTTAATTAAAATAATATAATAGAAAAACATTATTTATTTTTCTTCTTTTGTTTCCTTAATTTGTTGTAGCAGTCTGTGTCCTTCGTAGATCCCTTCCGAAGTGCTGGTAGAATGACTGGATCCCTAGAAAGATAATTTGAGAGATTATTTTTCTGTTTCTGGATTTAATATATTCATCTGATAGGATAATAGAAATATAGATAAATTGACACAATACTATTACGTCAGTAAACAAAAGCGAAGATAAATAAATATAATTATTTTATTTATACATAAAAATATAAATAGTCGTTATAAGATCACTAAATTAAAAACTATGTATTTTATTTGAATAAAATTTTTTTTATTTTATTAAAAAATATTTTTAACAGAAAATATACCTAATGCAAAAGCAGAATTTTTTAAAACGCGTTGAAGACTTTAGAATTGTTTCGAGTGAACCCTTAATAATATATTTATACAACAGAAGAATCATTAAATATATGTTTTAATGTTTATAATAAAAATTATCAAACAAAATATAAGAAAAATAAACCATTTAAAATTGGAGCATTAATGATTCGATATGATTCTTCTTTCATAAATGGATTGAAAGTAACTTCTAAACCTTCTCCACAAGCCGATAATTTGCCTTGACAATCCAAAATTAATGTAACTCCACTACCACATATAATTTACTGTATTCCATCTGCCTTGATTAAAGTCGATTTCACCCATTCAGAATTGGTAGGAAAACCTAATCCTCCTTTCTTTCCACAACCCCAAACATAAGTTGAATCAGAAAATTCTTTTATCCAAGACTTTGGGGAATCTTGGTACCATTGATAAAGTTCGATTTGCTTATCCATCGACCAGTAATTATTCTTCTAATTAAAAATGTGATAATACAAATAATATAATGTATTAATAATGAGTACCCATTTCGATTGTGAATATGTATGAACGTGTTCATCTGATCCAATACACCAGATCCACCACCATTTTGGAACAACATCTAATGATATTTCCTTTTCAAAACAGATAAATTTTGTTATTTTCTACGAGACATCAATATTGAATAACCAATCTAATTTATGGATTGACTGATTATTATTATTTAGATTTAAATAATGAGTTAATAATGCTCTTGTTCCTGAAAAAATACAGTGACAGTCTACCATTTCCAGACTTTCATAATTTAATTCATTTCGTAATTTAATTAATTAATTAAATTAAAAATTTCATTCAATAATTCCATAATTGATGTGGTATCCATCTGTGACTTCTGAATGTTCTGAATAGAATTATGATAATTACTTTTGAAGTTTGTATATTTTACCAATCAGGAAGTTGAAACGGAGGTGCATTGATTTACAGTGATAAATATCTGAAGTCACTTTGAACGTTTGCAATGTGTGTTTTCAATGTGCGTCATTGAGATTTGTCGAACTTTTTTAGTAACATGTGTATAAACAATATTAAAATAATTTTAAAATAAAGATATAATTGTTATTAAATCAATATTGTATTTCTATTATTGATAATATTAAAATAATTCAAAAATTAATGTTGTTTACCGTTAATCACTCAGTATTACTACATCACTTGTAAATCATTTACTTCTTTTGTAATTCGCCTAAATCTAATTATTCATTTTGTAAATATTAAGGACTTTCTATTTGAAAAAGACTTCTATGGATTAATGTGTTAACAAAGAACTTCCTGAATAATTAACAAATGTTCCGACACGCGAACGTCCACTAGATGAACTACCTATTATAATAATTGTACAAAATAATCAATGACGCGTATAAATAAATGAAAATTAAATATTTTATATATTTGAGAATATTATGTTTCCGATTATAATATTTTAGTAGATTAGTTTAGAGATCGAACTTAAATAATATGATGAATTTGAATTTTTTTGGGGGGGCGAGGAACCTTGGGAGGGTGATGCCGACCGGCTGCAGCATGCAAGGGGCACGTGGACCGGTCGTCATTTTCTTTCTTGAGGCTCTCTTCGTTTCCTGTAGTTTCAATTGTTAGGGCGTCGATATGGTTATAATCGTAGTATAGAGTTATTATCATCCCATCTAGAAGCTCAGTCACCAGTCGGGTCATCCTCATTACTGGTTAAGAACCCGAAGGCGCTCTAATGTTTGCACAAATCGTTCATGTTAGCAAAGGAGTCACGTCTGTTCTCCATTGAAATGTAATTAGCTTAGTTTGATAGAGTTGCCGTTGAACTCTAATGGAAAACAGATGGGGGCTCAGAGTCATCAATAATGTTGGTTGGAAGGGGAGCACGACAGATTGATCATATATAACAACCATGTTTATTTACAGTATTTTAAAAAATATGTACATCGCAATTAGCACAATGATAAATTTAAACAATTAGTCCGTTTCTTGTTATTATATTCACAATTTTTCTCTGTTGATTTCTCAATCACCACATAATATATTTCTTTGATTTTTTGGTTTCATGATAAAATAAATTTATGTTTATATCAGAAATTATAGAAACATATTAATAGAGTATCGCTGATATTCAACGTCAGTAGTGTCAAATGCACTGTAATTAAACTTCTGTTGACTTTCTGTCAGAATCAAGATTTTTGGAAATTCCTTCGTAATATTTATGTTATGATGTATGACTACTATAAAAGAATTTAAACGAATTTCTGTTCCATTGAAATTTAAAGATAATATCGATCATCTTCTCAAATCAGAAAATCCTCCGATAATTTCATGCAAAAATCGCCGACTGAATTTCGATCCTACAACCCCAAAACTTAAGTGGGACAATCGATATTTGGCCAGTAATTCATGGATAAAATTAAATAAAGCGGGGATTTTTTTTCAAATTAATTCAATCTCAAAATTGCCGGTATGGGACTTGACGAAATGCACGTTTTCAGATTTGGGTTTGAGTACCAATATTGTAAATGCCCTCAAAGAAAATCGATCCGTGCGTCCGTCGAATATTCAAATTCGCACAATCCCAGCAATCCTCAATTGACTAAATACGATTTTGGGCGGTGAAACCGGTGGTGTTTAAATCTGTGTTATGATATACGCAGCCGGTCTGAGGCCTGGAGACAGTCTCGTTGCGTTCACAGCGAGAATTAAATCTCTCGGCAGTGTCCCCTTGGATACGCACTTCCGATTGTACCAGATCAGTGACTCTGGTCACCTCAAAAATGAAGATTATGACAATTAATTGTTTTCAACTATTAATTATACTTATTTTGACTGTATGTAATCCTGAACGTCTGTTATTATTAGTTTAACGAGGTTAGATTTTTTTTTGGTGTGTGATCTAAAATTTATCAATTGTTTGTCTTAATTGTCTTATTTTTTGTTATACAATTAAATCCAACATATTCAATTTTATCTTATAATTATTTAATTATAGTGGCAAATATCTACTATATTAACCAATAAGAATCTTCGCAATTAATTAATAATAATAAATATTTTTCCTTTATTTCAAAAAATTGTGGAAAAAACTCAGAAATATATTAATTAAGAAAAATGTCGAATAGTGAAAGTGATTTAAATTATTGTTGTAATGACAAATCTTTTTGTGATAATAATAAATGTTCGAAAAATCATAATGATGTTGTTAATAGTATCATAGAAAGTATCTTTATTTGAAAGATAATCAATCACATTTAAAGGAAACCTAGTTGCAATATCTGCACTAAAATCTCAAAATCCATCATGAGGTTGATTTTTGTTTATTTGGTTGTTTTGTGAAAATAAATTACTTTATTTATATTTTAATGTTACAATATAGCTGTAATCCTGAAGATATCTTGTATGATCCAAACCTTCACAAGTTTACAGAAATTCATCTCTCCAATTTGAAAACGAATATAGACAAAGTTGCCTTTGCGTCTGCCAATAGTGAACTGTCTTCATTTGATGACGTCACTTTTTTTGGATAAATATGCTTCTTTTGCTCAGAGAAACGGGGTTTTCATGTTTGGAACTGACCTGGTGGTTGACAGCTTCCTTGCCTTTTTGTTTTCTAAAAATATCTATCATCCTTTTCCTGATAATGATGAAATTCTTCTTGAATTCATTCAGCATCTTGCGACTAGCCATTCTACTAACATATTTAACAGTAGGAAGATCAAGATTAATAAGATGAAACTTCAACAAAAACTGTCTATCTTCTCAAAAAAGAATAAAATTCAGTTCACCTGGTTTGAAGCTATCTATACCAAATTCTTGCGGTTCACTTGCTTAGATATTGACTGCACCTTAATGAGTCTTTACTCAACTAGTGCTCTACGCCAGTTTTTTGATTCCATCTCTCTAATAACAGCACTGCTACCAATCGGTTCAATGATAAAATTGTTAAGTTATACTATGGAAACTTTCTCCAGGCGTTTGACCGATACTTTTTGAAGAGGCGTTTTCCTTTAATTATCAATCAGTATTGCTTTTCTCGGGTTCACTGATTTTGTTTGCAGCAAATTTAAATTTGAACCATATGGTATCTTTTCGGACACTATGTTCAGCTGCTTTACTAGCTTTGGATATGAACCTATTAAATTCAATATCCTTAATGGCAAACTGGTCTTCATTAATAGGAAATCGTTCTTGGCAAGAATTGAAACCTTCAAGAAAAAGAATCATTTTTCCACTCCTACTGTTACTAACTTGTTCTCTGCTTTTGTCTCCTTTATGACTTGTCATTTTGACTTCAGCAACTGTGAATTTTTTTCGACTTTCTTCTTTACTTCTTTCTTCAAACATTTATCCATTGATGTTATCTATAATACTGATTTGGACTCGGGTCATGAACAGGCTCCAATTAAGTCTCCTAAGCTTAAATTCATTGACAAGAAATCCTTCTTTAAAATTTGTGACTCTCTTATAAAATCTGAAGGCTACATCATCCGACCTAACATAGAATTTTTCCGAGTTTTTCGAGTTGCTTCGGATGATTGTACCAGCTCTCTTTTTGAAGAAAACGTCAAATCCTTCTTAAAGAAATTTTCGATTTCCTCTTCTGTTTCTAAATCGGCTGGTCGTCAAATAAACAGAAAAAAAGCTCTAGGTAAACTATGGGAATCTTCTGCTTGTGGTGAAACAATCATTGATGATTCTGTTGTTGAACTTTTCTGCACTTTTGTTGCTGACCGTCCTCAACGATCAATCTACTCATCCCAGGTCCTCTCTGAATTCTTTACCTACTTAAAATCTTGCTGTCTTACTCAACGATTTACTGATGTATAGACAAACTTCTGTAGAGACCACAACCATGTTGTGCCTCATAATCAGCTTAGCTCTCTGAATTTTAAACGATTCATGGAACTGGTTCCATCTGCCGACTATCTTGATTTTGCAAACATTCAACAGTTTCACACTCTTTCCTCTCCTGTCGAAGTGGTGTCTGGTAAAGGAGTTATTTTTCTTAATCGTCTAGCTGTTTTTGTTGGCTTTCATAAATAAAATGAAACTCAAGGATCTCCATGTGTTTTCGAAGACTCTTTCTTTGATGAATATATCTCTCTTATTGAAAGAGCTGACAACATTATCCCTCTTTCTCCTGAATCCTTTGAGTGGCTTATTGTGTTGCAAACTTCCCCCGAACCTACTCTCTCTGTAAATACTCTGGAACAGGATGTTCTTATTGCTATTCAAGAATTTATTGAGGTGCCCACTGGCAAGTCTGATTTTTTCATTAACTATCTCTTTGATAAAGTTTCCAAACTTGGTCGTGCTGAACAAATAACATGGCTTCGAGATAGTTAACAGGCAATCTGTTCACATACTCACTCTCGTGAACCAGTTTTTCAGTTATCTGAGCCTCAACAGAGTTTGCTCTTATGCGTATGATGTATGCAAAGAGACTGCAAAATCTGCATGTTTTGTGCTGGATCAAATTAGAAATTTGATTTCTATTATTGAACTCCCTGATGATCTGGATGCACGTGCAAACTTGGAAAAGATAGCCGAAACATTTTTGACTATGATTTGTACAGAAGAGAAGTTTGACATCATTACGAGTGATGAAGTTTATGACATTGATTGGGACGATGTCGTGCTGACCAGGGACTCTACTTATGTTTCTCTATCTCAAATTCTTGGCACTGATTTTGATGCTTAACCGGATGAAACTCATTTGCCTGTTACTCAAGACTTGTTCTATGGATTCTCTGCTCCTGAAATCCACTCGTCGTATCCGATTGTCACTTCTTTCCCTATCTTTTAACACCCAGGACTCCTTTGGCAAGCATGCCAACTGGTCATCTAGAATCCCAGTCTGTTACTCCCACTGAAAATATATATCCACTAGTCTCTAGTGATAATCTGTATGATGATGTGTTTCCTCCTTATGGCCCCAAGGACTCCTTCCATGTTTTATCAGTCCCCATGGGCTGCATATCTGCATCGCTTATCACTTCCTCATCTGCACAGTCAATCTTTTTTACCACCAGGGCTTCAACTGCTACTTCAACAAAAGCAATTCTGAATTCTCCGAACACTACTCCAATCAATAACATTGGGTCACATTTCGGAACTCTTTCAGAATCTGACTCCGACTTCAGTCTATCAACTTCTGGTTCAAACACTCGTCAATCTCTTATTTCTAGATTCATCACTAAGTGTGAAAGTAAAGGGAAGTTCTTTGGACACTTCTGTCAAAAGGTTGCTAACCGCTGCAATGTCCGAGCCTCAAGGAACAATATGGTTAAGCAGTGTATTTCTGAGATTGCTCAAACCTGTAAATCAACTGAGTCTATCGTTCAGAACAATGTGACCATACAAACAACTATCCAAGAAATTACTCTCCGATTTGAATCTATCGTGGCGGAACGCCGTTCCAGTTACGCAGCCTGACGGTATGAGAAACCTCGCCTTGCTCCGAATATTTCATGTATTGCGAGCAGAATCCCTGATCTCTTTTCTCAACTTGCTTGTCTTCCATTCTCTGGCTCCGATATTGATTGGTTTCTTAGTGCTTTCGTGTGTAATCCGCAATCTATTCCTATCAGCGCTGAGATGACTCGCACTGCTGTTGTGGACAGGAAGTTATTCGACAAATTACTAGACAATCTACCTGATCTTTTTGCTCCTATTCTTGTCTCCGGATCTCACTGGATCCTTCTTCATATCTCTCTCCGTTTTTCTTCTACCTGTTGGTATGATCCCCTTGTGAACGAATCTCCTTACATTAGTAAAGCGCGTTTCAGCTGCCTCAAGCTAATTTCGGCTCTTAATGCTTTTGATCCCAGTCGCCAAATCCAATTAAAAGACTCGCCGTCTCATGATTTCAAGGTACATGGAAATGATTTTGAATGTGGACCAATGATTTGTGCCTATGCAATATGGATTTGTTTACGTTGCTCCAACTTGGATATGTCAGCATTGTTGATTCGTAAAGTTGTTCATTTATTGGGAAATTGCACCTTTTCGGTTGACATTGGGAATGTTCCTGTTAGCGCTTCACCTTTCCCTTTCCTTTCATTCTCTCACCGACATGTGGATGCTCTTGCTGAAGAGTCTATCAACTGTAAGGATGTTTTTGTCGTCCCGTTCACTCTCTCTAGAGCCATCGCCGTTGTGAACCGGGACTTCATCATGGAAAACCTTTGTCTTAGAGATCTTGCTCATAAAAAGAAACTTTTATTTCTTCTGTTTTTCCGTCAGATATGGTGGATTTTGGTCGCTTGTGATCTAATGTCTAACTAAATCTCCATTTGTGATCCGATTGGCCTCCAACAACTATCTATATATGAATCGATTATTAATAAATTCACTCAATTCTGCTCTAATTTTTGTCTTATCAGGATGGTTTACTCTGACTCTCCACCTAATATAGTCACTTCCTACAAGTTTATTGACAGTGATCCTCTTATCTGTGGATACATGAGAAATTTATCGGGTGTCTCTTTTGATAATCGGATTAACATTCGATTAAAACATTGATTAACATCCATCATAAAATTCCTGACAAACTTTTCAAAACCAAATATTTTAATAATTAATTTTTTTATTTTAATATTTTACAGTTGAATTATATATTAATTTAAAATGTAAAATATACGAAATTTGTAAAATATAAAATGACTAAAAATCTATTGCAAATATTTTATTAATAATTTTTCAATTTTAAGAAAAACCATTTCCAAAATAAAACTTTTAAATTTTTTAAAAAGTAAATTTCAAATTTTTTTTAATGATATTCGAAGTAAAATGAAGAGAATTTTAGTTTTCAAATTAATTTTTGATGAATAATTAATATTTTATTTTATTAATTTTAATTAGGTTTAATTTTTTTGGATATATAAGAAAGAAGTGTAAATTTAAAAATAGAGAAAAAATAAAAACAAATTTAAATTTTGGAAATAATTTATATTTTTTTCTTTTTTATTATTATTACAATATATGAAAAATTCAATGGGAAAATAGCATTTTTATTACAGCACAAATAGTCAAACAATATTATGATGGAGTTCTTTTTACACAGTTAAATGTAACAACCTATATACAACAAATAAATAAATTAGCAAAATTTGATATAGGGCATAGTCAAGAAACTTCAACTAAAGAAAGTGATATCTAAGAATGATATGGTAAAATCGGATTACCAAGGGCATTATGCGAGCCATTAAGAGCTGATAAACTTGCTTTGTACCAATCGTTTTCTGATGAATCCTGAAATACATAAATCATTAATTATGGATTTTGGAAGAGGTTATTGAAAAATTCAAGAATTCAATTATAAAATTTTACAATAATAATTTATTAAACCTAAAATGTCAAGTAAAATAGGAAGTATGTTTAGCAGTAAATCCGTCACTCCTATCGGTTTACGTTACAATATACTGGGTGTCATGTCACATACATCGGAGAGACATGTCGTCATCTCTGTAAACGAATCAAGGTAAATAACCAAAGGGGGTGAAATAAACAGAAATGTTTAGATAGTTTAGTAGATTTAAGTAGTTTTAAAATGTTGTGTTCATAATGTGATATTTACTTGGAGAAAGTGTTGTAAAAAGCACTGATTATTAAGACTATTGATTCAAAAATCAATGTGCCAACACCATTCTTCTTCTTCTTTATTGAAAATATTCTAAGGTTTTAGTGAAAATTTTTTACTATATACATGATCTATTACTTAATATTCAAATTTGAACCGATCTACCGATGATATCATCTCATTTTAACAAAATTCATACATAATCTTTAAAAAATTTATAGGACATTTACGTAGATTCAAATTGTAAATTAATTTAGCTTAAAATTTCAGAAGAAAAAGAAGAATGTTTTATTCTGCTGGGTTTAAGCTTAAAGTCATCCAATATGTTCAGAGTTTGGAGGAGAATCGAAAAATAGAGAGTGAAGCTATCAATGACGAAAGTGACAATTGAGAACTGAATGATGTTGTAAATGGCTTTGAAAAGGAACTTGTTTGGGGAAACAGTGACTTTAAAGAAAGGTTTCATACTTAATATAAATCATTTAGATTATTACATATTTTATTATAACTTCTTTTTGTGCGAAAAAGGCTTTTTTTCAAAAATTTTGTTGTGTAAAAATCTTATGTGCTAAAATTACGATAATTTAATGGTTGATTTGATTAAGATTATTTAAAGATAGAACTAATAAGTTTTTCAAAAATTATTGAGAAACCAGTCCATATTTTCCCACATCATGGTTGTGAAGAACATTGAGACAATTATCATTTGAATATTTATTATTATCACTATTTAGAGTCATCACAACTCTCAGAAGATCGTTCAATACTTAATGTTTGGCATTGCTCTAATTGGTTTTATTTTTATATTTTCAATGATGATTACTCGAACAATTTTTCTAAATCTTTCTAAAATATTTAATTTCCAAAAATATTTATTAAAATTAATAATTTTAGTTATTTCTTTTACGGGTGTTGGCGTTGGGCAGCGGAGGAGCAAAATCACTGTATGGCCGGTTTCCGCATACCGGCACTTATTTTTTCCCACTTCCAGCACTGTATATATATATATATATATTTCAGTTATCATTTATCGAAACAGGCTGCGCAATCGCATTGAATGTGTCAAAGCTTGCAGTGAGCAGTTGACAGAAATCACAATGAATTGAGGTGTTAACAAAATTTACAAGTAATACCAATGACGTAAACGAAGAACGTCTGAGGCATACGAAAAGTTTAAAGTCAGCAAATTGCAAATATTGTTGAATTCACATGACACTCAAACGGAACGGCAACTCCAGGATCAATAAAATGTGACACAAAACGTAAGATCCAGAAAAATTGGTTTCATATGCACTGAATGTTAGACAAAGGAAAACCGAAAATACCCCTGAAAAATACTGTTCATCCTTTTTCAATCGTATTTTGACCACTGATGTAAAGATGATATGTTTGGAAAATTTTAAGTATTACAGATTGGGTATAATTCCAGATGAAACAGATATCGATAGCAAGGCCTATGGACCTAAGTGCACAGAAGGATGTGATCCATTATGATCTATTAAAAGCTTTCAAAGATTTTAAAACTGTGGGCTGTCAAGAAACAAGCTCTGCTCAAAAAAGACCTAATATCGAAAGTGATATGGCTTCATCACAAACATTAAAAGTGGTGAAATAAACTTTTGAGGCAATAATTTGGTAAACACGTTCGCATATGGCTAAATCACCCCTTTGTAACATCAATGTGGCGGGCTCTAGCTGATCTGAGATTACCATAAGTGTGGGAATCTGAAATTGAGGGTGGGAAAGGCCGGTGTGTATAAGATAAAATTCCTCCGTGAGGGATGGCATTTGGTGATTGAGGTCCAGGCTGCCATCATGCCTACTTGCTTCAACGTGTCGCGATCCGTTTCTGTCGATCCATTTGATTGGAGTATGCTGACGCTCGGTGAGCACGTGCTCGGGGCACACGTCTTTCGCGGCCGTTATGGATTTATTGAGGAGCGGCGGCAAAATACACTTGTCTTGAGGCGCGTCTGCATAATTCAGAGCATCTTGAATTACCGATTCGATAACGTCGTCGAGATTCGATTTAATTTTCGGTGGGGAATTCGATTCTATCAGAGTTGATGTAGTTTGACTAGTGCTCTCGTATTCGAGTCCCATATCTTCTTTGAAATCATCGTCTAAATCTTCCTCGTGAATTATATCATGATCTTTGCCGACAATGTGAGGCGCATCGATATTATTCCCCAATAAATGATCGATATAATTTATTTAAAAGCAAAATTTAAAATTCCCTAAAAAATTTATTTTGCATTTGCATTATTATTCAAACAATCGTTTGTTTTTGAATTCACAAGATCAATTCACAGTATTTAACTGTTTTTAATTAACAAAATTAATTTACCAAATTAATTTGTTCCATTGTTGTCGGTAATTTTTTCTAAGTCAATTACAATGTTTTATATTTACTAGAAAAAATATTATTTATGGGTGAAACTGTTTTTTTTATTTTAAAAGTGAAAGAAAAAGTAAAATTGATTAATATTAAAATTTGTTTAATAATTATTTTGTGAATTAGGAATTTTATTTATAAAACGAACATGTGTGTTAATTTGTGTTCACTACGATAAGAATTAAATATTCATAAATACTTAACACATTGTGATTGGGCAGTTTTCAGCCGCATACTAGTGCTGGTAACGGGTGATTTTTCGCGTAATTTCGCGCTAACCTAGACCTCTAGAAAAATTGCGATAACTTCAAAAATATTTGTTTGATTTCAATAATTCTTTTTGCAAATTATTTATTTTATTACATTTTATTTTATTATATTTAGAAATGTATTCTTCAT
>MQRK01216694.1:18870-41801 GCA_001938485.1 Girardia tigrina
ATTACATTTTATTTTATTATATTTAGAAATGTATTCTTCATCGTTAAACTAGTGCAGAATTTCACATAAAGTAGGAATATATATATATATATATATATATATATATATATATATATATAATATCTATGTACTCGATATTTAGCTTTTAGCAACGTCCGACCACCAAAGAGTAATGAAATAAACTAAGAAAAATATTATTCTTCGTATTAGTGTTGCATGTAGACCGTGATATGTACCGCTATCTTCGACTATTTTTGTGATGAATAACACTACCTCGATACCCATCGTACACCCCATCTATTGTTCTCAAAAGGTTTTTACCTGCATGGCTACAACCCTACAGACGCTATATAGCGAAAACTCAAGTATATTGGAACCCGTATTTTAACGTGACCCGCGCTCCACCAACAATCTATCAAAAACGTATAAATACGTGATCCGCTCTCTAGTAATAATTTGCTAAAAACGTATTAATACGTGATTCGATTACAATGTGTTAACAATGCAAAATCATGACTAATATAAATGAAATTCATATTTGTAAATAAATCAAATCTATTCATTTACAACGAAAAGAAGACAAATCTCAAAGCATTTCTAACTACTTGAAAACGCCTTACAAATATCATAATTGCAATTATGATAATAATATTTAATAACCCTTTTTTCTTAAACTTAATGATTAAAAAAAAGATTTGTCATAATAAACAGAACTTTATCAAACATGGATGACAAAAATGAACCTTATGTATTAATTTACTGCTATAAATAATTACCGATTTTATTTAATCTTCATCTCAAAGTACGCATAACGGAGTGCTAACGCACGTAAATTCTGCAGTGTAAAGATCTTTCAACTATTGAACTTAAATTTTTGTATTTTAAAATTAATACCGTAAATTATAATATTAGGTTGTCAAGTATGAAATTTGTAGACGTAATTACAATAAATTCAAATACTAATAAATTGACACTGATTCAAAATTTCGTTGCTCAGTTCTTTTTCTCATTGCTACATATCTTGGTTATTGAAGACATCAATAAAATTAATTCAAATTATCGAATCGCTTGGCTCAAATTGGTAATGTGAAAAAATTGAATAAGTAGATTCATCAACAGTTGAATGAAAAGCTTAATCAAAGGCATTTGGATGATTACTTGATGATGCTTTCTCGTAATAAATATCATAACCCTTTTGAATCGAATCATCACTTGAATTGATAATCACAAACGTTTAACAAGCTGAATGGACTAGAATGAAACTCCAAAACGCAGTCCAAAGCACAATATTCATCAAAAGAACCTGATTGTGAGGGTTTGATCCTCTGCCCGCGATCACAGTAGATGTCTTCTGTAACCGATTGTAAGATATGATGCAGAAACTCAAGGAAAAAAGGCCGCGTTCGGTAAACAGGTTTACTCGCATCTTGTTCCACGACAATGCAAAACCACATACTGCACTTAAGACCGTGACAAAACTACAGGAACTTGAGCATCATTCTCCATATTCACCAGACCTAGCTTCATCTAATTATCATTTCTTTCTAAATTTGAACAACTTTTTGACAAGAAAAAATTTGAATCCCGAAGATGCCGTAAAAATGGCCTATCAAGAATTTATAGATTCTCTCCCACTAAATTCTTATTCAAATGGCCTCAACAAACTGCCGCTTAAATGACCAAAGTGTGTTGATAACATGGATGCATATTTTGTTGAATGACATAAATTACCAATAAATTTCGATTTTAGTTCTACAAATTTCATACTTGACGACCAAATAGACAATGCTCACCTTTCATTTTGTCTTGTATTGTCACCCGTATTGGTTGGTGAATCATTAAGACAACAAATAACAATTGAAATTACACTAACAAATGAAAGAAAAAAAGTGCGCGTTATCTATTAGAATTTACGGTAATTAATTTACATTAAATTTAATTAATCGATTTATTTTAATAATCCAATATCAAAAATTGATTTTTCTAACCAAAAGAAAATCTCTCACATAAAAAATTAATTTTTTCTCTTTTCATTAAAAAAAAATTTTTTTTTCTCTCAAAAAATAAAATTCATTTATATAAATAACATATTTTAATAAAATTAAATAAAAATATCAAATAAGAAAAAAAATCACCTCTAAACTCATATTTTCTTGTAATTCTTGGTTTCCGGTCCACCAGAACTGAACATAAAAGAAGATTAATACAAAAAAAAACAACATCACATCTCATTTCTACTTTTATTTAATTAAAAAAATATTTTCTTCAGAAATCAATTAAATTAATTTAAATAAATTAATTAAGCCATGTAAACTTTAAACAAATACAATTACGTTCAGTTAAATGTAACTAATGAAAATTTAGTTTCAACACTGTTAGATCTAATTAACATCATTATTGTGATTTGCTTTGAAAACTACATAACACTTTATAGCAGCACAGATGCCTTGCCCAGTGGTCAGTCCATCTGGTCAGCGAACTCTAAATGATACCTAGTCTACTCTTTTCAAGATGTACGCCCCCATCTGTCAGGTAATTATCCACCGAAACATGGGAGTGTGTAAGGAAGCAGCATGCGAGTTTCTCCAATCACCTCGTTCATTGCCTGAATGAGTACTTTGCTAATTTATATCAAGTAGTTTTTAGACTTTCTCTTCTAACTAATACCCATTTATTACTCTATGCTAATACCGATTTCTAACACCACCACAGAAATCTCCCGGGCTTTAAAGCCAAATTATCAGTCAATACTGACAGTGTAGAGTCTATTATTATTCGCACATCAAAAGTCAACTTCCATTTTAAGTACTTCAACAAGGTTTTCTGACTGATTTGATGTGGGAATTGAAAATTCTAAAACATCGGTAAAGATCCCAATGAATCACAATTTCATTGTCGACACTAATGAAGACTCACTTTTATCAAACAACAATAACAAAACCGGAGCAAAGAAAACGAATTTCATCAATAAAAAAATAAAAAAGAAATATTGATAAATTTAATGACAATAAATTTCGATGGATCAACTATAATCTTAAGGTTGCTAATTAATAATTTAATTCACCTGTATGTAAATGCTAAAATAATGATTATGTAATCGATTGCAAGAAATCATGCTAGTCTAAAATTCTCAATAAGCTGATACTAATATTTATAATTTCAAAATTCTTTGTGAGCATTTTGATAGTTTCATATTTCATGTTGACCTAAAATCAATGTTAACTTAGAAGTCTCAACCAGCTTATTGAGAATTTTTGATTAGTGTGATTTCATGCAATCGATTACTTAATCATTATTTTTGCCTTTACTTACAGGTGAATAGAACTATTGATCAGTGACCTGAAGATGAAGTTTGATCGGAATATATTGTTATAAAATATATTTTCAAATGGATTAATTTTGTTTTTCATAAAAAAATTGAAGCTTATCATTATCTTGTAAATGGGTTAAATTTTTATTATAAAATTAAAATAAACAATATGAAATAATAAAAATATTAATATCTACCAAATTCGAATAGTGATTTGAAAGAGAATTATTGACTGCTGAACCGGCAATCGGAGGAAGAGTCATGTTGTTCGTATGATGATTGGAATTCATATTTCCGAACGACGTTGCTAAACCGTTATAGTTTGATGCTGCATGAGGAATTTGCACGTAATTTCTTGCGGCAGCCACAGTCGAATTACAATAATTTGAATAAGCCGACCCATTGTTTCCATTAATTGTACTGGGCACCCTACTGCCGACTCCTACCACTGCATTAACCGTATTAACTCCACAAACACCAGTGGGATACATCGATCTCATAATAGCCGTGTTACAAGAAGGAAGACTGGGATGGAGTTGTTTGGTCAGTTGTTTCTCCTGCTTCCGATATTTAGCTCGTCGATTTTGAAACCAAACCTGAAAACGAAAAATAAATTTGAGCTTCAATCTTCTTTAAATAATAATAAAAAAAAGTAATGAGAAGTAGAAACTCGTTAAAAACATGTATATATTACCCAAAGCGGATATAAGTAGTTTTTTTTAAACTTTTTTAATACCAGATGGAGAATAAGTTTAGACTACTTAAAAATCACAAAAATGGCATTTGATTGCAAAATTCCTCAACATTTTAGGACGTAAGGTTAAAATTACTTATACAAAAGACATTTATGTAAATATATTATTACACTTCGGAATTTCGATTTGGAGATTTTGTTATGTGTTGTTGGTCTGAAGGCGAAAATGTTAAATGTTTCAATGCCAACCATTGGGAATGACAACATTTATTTTTTTTCATAGACCATTCATGTTTTTCATTTTTCATTCATAAGAAAATTTCTTTTGCCTTTCAGTAAATTATTTCAAATTCCATGCTTCAGAATTGTCCAGGACAACATTGTCAGTCACGGCAGTCGTATGGTTCGAAACTGATTCTATGGACACAAAAGTACATGGTCTAAATTGCATAGAAAATCTTTGGCATTTATCTAAACTCATTATTCGCAATGTAAATGAATTATGCTATCAAATTCATTAATTGCTGATCAACAAAAGCATGGTAAATTCCATTAATAAAGGCTCAGGATGGTAATTAGAAATCGTGGTCGTATAACGAAATACTAAATGACTTGAGGTTATATTTCTCTTAATATCTCTATTAATTGCTACCATCCTATTTGTGTTGTATACGTTTTGAATAATATTTTTCCCATTTTTTCTGACCATTTTTATTAATTTCTCAGTGATGTTTAACCTTTTGCTAGTATTAATCCTTTTTCCTACCATTGTTTGAAATTTTAAAGTATTTAAGTAAAACTTATATTATCAATTCCTAAGGGATCCAAGAATACTTTTTTTTCAAATACTGATGGATAGTTATAATAAAAATGATGTTTCACTGACTAAATATTGGTAAATTTTAGAAGGATATGAATTAATCTCCATTATTATGATAAATATTAATTTTTAATTACATATGCCTATTTTGCGTAATTATAAAAATTTCCTCCCTCCTCAATTTTTTTTAATAATTTTAAAAACAACTTTAACAAATAAAATATTAATTTTTTGAAAATAAATCACATTTTCTTATAGATTTTACTTCATACCTGTCGTGATAAAATTATATTTAACCACTTAATTCCTTTGAACGAGCGGCGTTCGCGCGTTTTTATACTTATCGAATAGCGCCAATCCGAAAGTTGCTTTCGAGTTTCGACTTGTTTACATGTATACAATTCATAAAGGCATAACGTCAGCTTGTCTTTTCTTATCTTGGGTTGTTTTGTTTTAAAGACATTAATAAATAATTTTTAATTGACTTTATTTTTAAACTTATTCTTATTTTTGTAAAAATAATACAAGGATTAAGTGGTTTTGCTTTATTAAATTTTAGTTTTTCTTGTTAAAATAATAATAATAAGAAAAGTCATTATAACTTCAAAGGATGAACTATTGTTCGCCATATCGCAAAACAAACGCACTTTTAACTTTCGAAATTAGTTTCTATTGTTTATTAGAAAATACAGAAAAATATCGTATAAGTGATCATATTTATTATTTATTTCGATAACTTTATGTAAATCCGGCTCCGTCGTCTGTAGCGCTGATGTCATTCTTTGGACTGGAACAACCATCCAAACAGGTAAAAGTTTCATTCAATTGTTGAAAATTGCTACTTCTTTTTTACTTTCATTAGTAGAGAATATTAGACAAGTTAAAATCTTAGGAATATAGAGGTTGTCTTAATAAACTTTCATTTCTTTCAGGCCATTAATCTTCTGTAGCCCTTGAAATATTGGAATATGAATAACCCCTGATTAATCTCAAGGCTTTTAAACAAATTGAATTTGGAACTTGAAGCATAAATCATTCCAAACGACTCAAAAATTTGATAAAAGTTTCTGAATTAATATTTTTATGGAATTCCTAATTACTGAGCGTCTATGGCGTGATATAACAAAACATACTATAAACCTTTTTTCCATTGTAGATCTTCTCGGTATTTAAATAAACTTTCCATCTTCACCTACCATAAGTAGAACGATTTCTCATTAATTGCTATCAAGTTTGGACCACAGATTCTGAAATGAAATTTATAATAAATCAGGGCTTTTTTGTGGGTTTTCATTGAAAATCCTGTTTTTCTCCAATGATTCTTTTGTACATTGTATGGCGCTATTTAGCTGTGCAAAAATTTAATAAGTTGTTCACCTGCTATTTTCCTGAATTATGCTTCTAATTGTTTCTTCATTATCAAATCTCTTATCACTTTTTGCAGGAAAACTATCTTCACATCTTCCGAAACGGTATCTCTTTTCCTCCTTAAAATTTGACTTTAAGTTGAAAGACTATTCAGACCAATCTGTTTCAATTATTTCATGAATTGCTGTCGATTTGAACCTATTCCTATGTAAAGAATCTGTTTAAAAAAATATAATTTCTTCTTTTGTTCATTTTTCAGCTATTTCAGACTTACTATTCAAACGGTTTTCATTGATAGAATTAGAGCCTTTAATTAGGCAGATCATTTTAATTAGAAATTGTAAATACACTTTATATACTGAAAAGTATCCACCACGACTGCTCAAAGATTTTAATGATTTAGTCATCTTAACCCTTTGTAACTCAATATCTTAAAAAAAACATAAATATTGTATGAACATAAAACATAAATATTCATCATCCTACCACCAACGCCACCTGTAGGTACTAATAAATCACCGATGTTGTATAGATCGGTGTGTAACAGATATGCAACAGTGATTTAAAATGTGATATGTTAATAGTTAGAGATCCTGTAAGAGTTACAACGGTTTGTTACAGAAGTGTCACACCATGTTATGAAGGGTTAATTCTGCCAATTTTCAATATTGATTATTGAGTTGTAGTGTCTAATTAAGATTGATTCACATAACTGCCGCTCATAATGAAAATAAAACTTATCACGTGAAATGATTGAGGTTAAATTTTTTCAACAACACCTTAATTTGTGGTCTCGGCTTTCAGTGATTATTATATTGAATATTTATATAATGTTCAAATAACCTATTGATCATTTGATGATTATTATGACCCAATAACTTTCTCATGTAATAAGACAAATAAAAAAAATTCCGAGGGCCTGAAATCGCAGTAGTTGCTTTTTTTTAGGTTTTGGCATATGAGATATTGTTTTACCTACTTTTGAACTGTGACGGATTCATTAATAATTGCTTGTGATCTCTACATGGTGCCGTTCTTAATACAGATTCCATTAACTAGGTCTTTGCCTTGGGGGTCACCTGTGACCGGTATTTCTATAGTATAAGATATTCTCGGCAGTTAACGTGTAAATGTAAAAATCAAAAAGCCTTTATAATGCATTTACGAAATTTTGATATAATAGATTTTTAATTTGTACAAAATTTCCATAGAATGATTTAATAACTTTGAGAATATTTTTATGCTTATTATTTTTATTATTAATATTATTATTTTATTTTTAATTTTAATCGAATAAATTAATTGAGTTGTAACAAAAAAATATCAAAGTTGAATAAGTTAATGATAAATGATCATAATTGAATTTTCGAACAGGGGCGAGAGAAAATTGTCTCTGGTGGCAAATTGAAAAGTGTGAAATTTGATGGAATTAATCGCATTTCATTTAATGTTCGGGAGAATTATGAAATTTGATTCAAGCGGGAAATTCTATCGGTTATCCCATTCAACTTCATATTCAGCTTAAAACAAAATTCGTTTTTTAAATCGACATAAATATTTTTATATTGACAAAAAACCCCCAAAATTAAACGAAAAATTCCATTTCGACTTTTATGTCATTTGAGGGTTTCGTTTCTCTTCTTCTTTCTTTCTTTTCTTTTCTTTTCATAATTAGTCGGTATTCTTTTCTATTCTTTTCACCCCTAAAAGAAAAGATTTGTTCTTTTTATTTTTATTTTTAATTATTTCTATTATTTTTCAATGAATTTAATTAAAAATTTTCTTTCTTTTTATTCTTTTTCCTATCTTATTCTTCATTAATAAACCTCTTAAATTAAACGAAAAATTCCATTTTGACTATTATGTCATTTGAGTGTTTCGTTTCTATTCTATTCTTTTCTTTTCATAATTAGTCCGTATTCTTTTCTATTCTTTTCACCCCTAAAAGAAAAGATTTGTTCTTTTTATTTTTATTTTTAATTATTTCTATTATTTTTCAATAAATTCAATTAAAAATTTTCTTTCTTTTTATTCTTTTTCCTATCTTTTTCTTCATTAATAAAAAAAATTGATAAACAAATTTAAGTGAATAGTGAGAAAAGGTAAAAGTGTCAAGCTCGACAAGTGGATACAATAAATAGTCGCTTGACAAGCTATAAATTCATTAATGGTAATTAAGCTCAACTGGATTTCCAGTGAATCCAATTAACAATATAAATCTCGATTGGAATAAATTTTCAAGACATACTTTACTTGTATATTAAATTAATTCTCCCATTGCTGACGAAAATTGTAAAAGAGCAAAAAAAATTCAGTAAAACCAAAATGAAACCAACCCGAAAGCCGCCGGACACAAAGATAACACATCCTACAACAATGAGCCGCATAAGACTAGCATACTAATGGTAATATCTTGAAAAAGAGAAAAAAAAGAAGAAAAGAAAAATGTTCAAACACCAGAACCAGGTAAGAATTTGTTTCATCTTCACTCGACTGTGAATACTCAAATTTCGCTAGACTGACCGGTTGATTTATCTATAACTCGTTTGCTGTTGAAATGACAACTCAAGAGTTGATTTTAAAAATGTCCATGGACCATTTTATGAGCTTGTTTGACTCTGTATTGTGCGACAAAAAAAAAGAAAAGAAAAACAGTGTGTCTAATGATTAACAGAGAAGTCTAAAGAGATGGGGATGATGGAGTTGTTTCTCCGAATGGTAGTGATGAAGCTACATCCTCCCAATGGGGAGGACTATGATGGGGTGAACAAATCGCCAGCGGAAATCTTAAGAGACTAGCAGTATTCGAGTCAATTTACTTCTCATTCATTAGTGATAATTCAATTACCAATTGACAACTACTGAGTTACCAATGGCCGAGTCGTGGATGCCTTATGAAATGAACAATATTAATAGAAATTGTAAAATAATCGTCTTCATACACACCGAGACATGGGGAAACATTAATTCAGTCAAATATTCAATTCTCTGCGACCAATAAGAATATGTTTATGTAAATATTCCCTAACATGAATTGCTACAAGTAGTTTCGTGTGCTCTTGCATTATGGTCCAACCATAACCATTCAAACTCAAAACCAACCCGGTATAACCCAACTAGGCCGATTGGGAGGGGGGTCGGTTTTCGAGTCCCCCCCCTCACTTTGATGGGATCTTTTTTCAATATCACTAAATTCGACAATTTCATCATTGAACCCACAACTGAAACTTATCACTTTTATAATATATATCGACGATTATTAGGATACAACGATGTGGGGGAAAAAAAAATAAAACTGATCGAATTCGAAAGAAAATTTCCTGACTTTATAGCCGGGGAGAATTGTCTTTTACTTCCTTCATTTGTTTTATGTGAGAGATACTCAACAATGGCTCTGACACTCTTTTCGTACACAATTTTTCTGTCATACAAACTTACTGGAGGCTTTATTTTATATTTAGGTTTTATTAAAAGCCGATTCATTATGGATAATTTGGCGATGATATATTAATTAATAGTATTTTGGGAAACAAATTAATTTCAAATAGGAATAACGAAAAAAAACTAATCGAAGAGGAAATTATAAATTTCATTATTTTATATTTGGGGGAAATTATATGATTGTTTTTTTTTATCTTTCCTCAATTCTTTATGAAACTGTTGTGAGTACCTTCAAGGGGTTTTGTTTCGCCAAAGATTTCAAGGGGTCCCTCAGATTTCTTAGAAAAGATAAATGATTTGTAAGAGAATTGATTTTTATCAATATTCTTTGTAAGATAAGTTTTAATAAACTTCTCCTGGGTTTCTTATTCTTTTGAAATGTTATAAATATAATATAATATAATATTGAGTCTTTTAAACGGAAATTTAATATTTTTGTTAAAGTTTTTTTTAAAAAAAATGATTATTGTACATGTTTCAGAATTTGTTTTCCATATTTTCTATTATATTTCTTCGTTACTATTTTCGTTTTAATATTACTTTTTTATAAAGTTATTTTAAAAGGCTAAAATTTATTTATTTATTTATGTTAATTTAAGATATTATTGAATAATAATGTTAAAATGTTTAAAATTTCAAACGGCTTTACTTTGTCCATTTCGAATGTTTTTTAATGTTTATATGAAAAGATTTTGTTGAAAAGTACCATTAAAACAAAAAAATGTAACTAACAAATATAAATGCCGAAAATTGAAAACGAATTTCCGAAATGTACAATAATCAATTTCTTAAAAAAATCTTAACAAAATTATTTTATAAAAATAATATAATTCTTACCTGAATTCTCGCTTCATTCAGTTTGGTTATTCGAGCTAATTCCTCTCGACAATATATATCCGGATAATGACTCTTCTGAAATGCCGATTCCAATTCTTGAAGTTGTTCTTGAGTGAAGGTTGTTCGATGTCGTCTTCGAGCAGGGGTTGGACAACTGTTCACGGTGGGATTATGATGACCATGCCCGTTATTGTTACTGACAGTTGTGGGACAGCTGCTGGTTGAAATACACGTATTGCTCAAACTACTACTTATTATGGAATCTATAATGGGTTTGTCTGACTGATTTATATTTCCCGACTGAGAATGAACGGGATTGGCAGATACTGATACCTGGTTGGATGAGGAAGAAGAAACGTTGACTGATCCAGAGGAATTCTGATTTAACATGGACGTTTTGTTGTTATTATTATTGGTATTGTTGTTGTTATTGCTATTATTGTTGGCATTCAGGCCGGTGTTGGATGAAAACACAGAAGTTGGAGAAGTTAAATTGCTAGAAACTTTAATATCAGTTTCATTCAACGAGAGAGATGCAGAATTGAAAATTGAGCTTTGAATATTATTGAGGCATTCGGTTTTCATTTTTTTGAAGCTGCTTTCTAAAATATTGGATTTACAAGAATATGCTATAGAAGACTTTTGTAAAAATATAAAATCGTAAAAAAGAAGATTGTTGACTTTTGATCGTTATCTTTCAATACTCTTCTAAGTACAACTGTTCTTAAAGGAATAGGAAATGTTGTGATATCCATCACTCTTTATGACCCGGTCTCTCCAAAGGTAAGACCAGTGTACCTTACACGTCTCATCGAAAAGCTACAAATAAGAAAGAAAGTAAAACTAATTCTTGAAAGCTTTTTGAATATCGTTTTTCGATTTCATTGGGAAAAAAAATCAAAAACTTGAAGAAGTTTAAGTAACAAATAATTATGTAAAACAGAAGAATTATTAATTTGAAATGATTAATTTAGATGTGGCGCAATGTGAAAATGCCAACTGCATGAATGCGATGGAAGCTGAAATTAATTTCTAATATTGTTGCCTCATTAAATAATAATCTAATAATCTCCAGAACTCTGCGGGGGGATGCTGACCGCTACAAAATCCAATTGTCTGTTCATCTCTCTAACACTTCCGTCATTATTCAATTATCCCAACATAATGAGCACAAATCAGAGGATAGACCAAGCGAAAACTTATCAATGCATTTCGACAATTGAAATATTTTTTTTACTACAAGAAAAAAGAAAGACAAAAAACTTCCCCGAAAAAAAAGCGCATCCCAATAATAAATAGGAAAAATAAAAAAAAACCGAGAATTATATTTTCATTTTTTTTGATAATTAATTAATAATGAGTAAAAAAAAATAGTTTTTCAGGTATTGACGAAGCAAAATAAATAAAATTTAATAAGTTTTTTTTCTTAAATGTAAAATACAAAAAATATTAAAAAAATAATATAAATAAAATAATATATAAATAATATAAAAAACGGAAAATAAGAACAACGCAAAAAAGCCGTAAAAATCAAAAACAAAATTATCGATAGTGGGAATTATTTACGTATTATTTATTTATTATTTATTATTATTATTATTTTTTGTTTTTCTGAAAAAAAATCTTTTTTTACACGTAAATGATGGGATATGTGATTAAAGAAACACGCGATTTGCTTTAAATGAGTTTCAAATGAACTGAAAAAATTAATAACTTTTCTTTTCGCTATAACAGTTTTCTGGACAAATTGTGTGACCGTTCTTAAACGATTGTCACAGTCACGAATGGACAATGTCCAAAGATTCTGATGATTAATCATTATATTATTTTTTTTTCGTTTTTTACCTGATTTTCTTATTTCATTCTCCCGGTGAAACGAAAAAAAAATAAAAATAAAAAATTTTCGAAAATATGTTAATTTTTTTTGGGTCATATTGAAACCGATAAAAATTCGAATATTTATAAATTATAATTTTATAATATTCGATTTTTTATCAAATTAACACATTGTGATTGGGCAGTTTTCGGCCGTTTACTAGTGCTGGTAACTAAAAGCTGGTTTTTACCTGCATGGCTACAACCCTACAGACGCTGTATAGCGAAAACTCAAATATATTGGAACCCGTATTTTAAACGTGACCCGCACTCCACTAACAATCTATCAAAAACGTATAAATACGTGATCCGATTACAATGTGTTAACGTATTATTATATTGACCCACTGAAAAAAATTGCATAAAAACAGATTTGAGTGTAATGAATTAATCAATCTTTCACCGATTACATAACCCCTTTCCAGCCACATGGCAACAAATTTGAAAAATTAAATTACAGTTATCTCTTTTACCCAATTTAAATTTTACACAGTAATAGTTACTAAAAAGTCATATAGATGACACTACATATATTAGAATGCAAAAAAGTGCAATTCGCTTAGCAAACAAAACAACAATGAAAAAAAAAAACATTTTTTTTGCAAAAATAATAATTTGGACTGGAAAGGGTTAAAACAAATTTAATTGATTTAAAATCAATGACAGATTTTTTTGTTTTAATTAATCAATTTTTGCGTTCTCGATTTTTTATATATAGTTTTTTTATATTTTACATTTAAAAATCCAAATTTTCCAAAATTGGGTAAAAATATAATAGTGACAAAATCTTACCGATACCGGGACTAACGCAATTCGAGTCGTTTGGGAAACACGAATTATTGATACTCAGCGGCATTTGTTGTTGTAAAGTCGACAAATTGTACTGTAAATGAGGAGGATAAAGAGTCTGATTTGTGGGAAATGTCGACAAATGAGTACCGAACATCGAACCGGAAATCGGATGGAATAAACTGTCGGGATGGACCATTCCCGGCAAACCGGAACCGTTTACCAGACCGGGAAAATAATCATCTCGTTTAAATAATTTTTCGTTGCATTGGTTAAAAAATTTATTGCCCGCTTCTGTCATAATCGGTTTGAAATTATAGATGTTGTTATTAATGATATTATTGGTGTTGTTGTTGTTGTTGTTGTTTGGGTACTGGACAAATTTTAAAAATACAATCTCAATTCAATTAGTGACAATTAAATAAGTAGTAACGAATTCAAAATGTTATCCCAAACCAAATCTCAATGGTTGAATGACAATAGATAGAATTAATAGGGCGAAATTTAATTTAATTGGTTGTATTATCTTTAGCACATTATTGACCAATCAAATTAAACACGGAAATATTTGCATTTTAGTTAATTTTCCCCATACACACTCGCTTTTGTCCCAACACACATACTTATATATTAGCCCGGACATACAGACATACATATCTATTCATTATATATATGTATATAAATGTATACATCTATATATATATATATATATTAAAAGAAAAACAGGCATACTCAAAGAGACTCGCGGGGGTTTTTTCCGTGGGGGATGAGAAGGAAAAAAGGAGGAACTGGTTGAAGCTGGTTTTTTTCCTCTTTTTTTCTCTTTTCTCTGAAAGATGACAAATCGATTCGTTTTTCGTTTTTTTTTCAGTCGTAACAAACAACGATGAACTGTTGGACGGTTGGTGCGGACAAATTATGCATCTCATTAGAATAATAGTCACACATGAAATTTTTGATAGAAGAAAATTATGTATTGTTGATTACCAACAAAATCTATCCTAATTGCATTTCGAGTTGGGATATTTGAAATAGCATTAATTTGTAATCAATAGATACATTTTGCCGGGTCGGTCTGTCTAACAAATTAGTTTGGAAGTATTTTATAGTACGTTAATTATCAGAAAAAAAAATTTTTCTTTTGGGTTTTTTTTCTGGGTTTTTTATTATTATTATTATTATTAATATTTACTATTTCCAGAACGAGGAGAGTGAGGGGGTCGAAAGAAAAAAAATTTTCAGCAAAAAAAATCAAATTTTTTTCCTCTTGATTTTTATTCTTTTTTTGTACATATCGTAAAGGTAATATAATAATATTGGGTTGGAAAGAAACTTTTGTCAGTAAATTAACATTTTATTACAAGTAAAAATTTTACAATAACAAGCAGTCGTTTTCATTATTTTCGATCATTCATCTCCAACGAAGCTTCAACAGGAAAAAAAGACCTGATCCACGTGTTTATTTTCAATCAAGTGGAGTCTGCGAAGGAAATTTTCCAGTGATCGGAAAGATGATAGTTGGATGAGACAACTTCTGGGTTTTTTTGGTGGGTACTTAAGAATATCCAACCTAATTCTTCAAATTTTTGGTCGGTCCAGCGTTGTCTCGTTGAAAACAAACACCAGCTGTGTTGATACCACAAACACACAAAGCGGCCTGAAAGCCGTCTAATCGGGCGCAGTGAATTTGAGAGGTGATGGTTTGACAGCATTCCTGTTATGATGTGGATCTAACCCTTTTCCAAGGTAACCTGGACTCAGTTTTTGGTTATTCAGTTTCTGGTTATCGTAGACAATCCACTTCTCATCGCACGTCAAAATCCGTTGCCATCCACTACAGCTAAATTTGTGCAATAGCCAAGAGCAGTCGTTATTTTTTTGAATTTCATTAAATTCGTGCGGGACCTTTTGACCACGTTTGTTTTTCTTTTTAATCTTCTGAAGGTTCCAAATAATATTGTGTGGGAAATTTGGAGTTCAGCGGCTAGTTTGTGCCTTGTTAAGGTCGGATCCGTTTATGGAAGATCGTAGAGCCTGTTAATCAATAATCTTGGGAGTCTGGAACGCTTTTTGTCTTTTGCATACCATAGGAAACATGTTATTTCAGTCATGGAATCTCGGCCGTTGCTAGCGAAAATATTTTTAGACACTTTTGAATTCGTGGAAAATCCAGTTGTGGATTTATTCATGCATTTTTGAAATTTTAACTTGTTCCTAAAATCAATAACTTTTTATAGAAAAAAATATACAATGCGAATAATATATCGAAATGCTCCTAAGAATATATAATATAAAATTAAATTATGTTACATGTAAGTAGAGTTTATGCCACTTTCATTATGATCACATTCTGAAGTCATAATTAAACACCACAAAATTTATTAATATCCACAATTTACATACTTAAACAAATTTCTTATTAATTCAATTATTTCGCCCAAAATTAATTCATAAATTTTTTCGATTAAATTTTGAAAATTTGCGAAATTTAAACTTCAAATTATATTTACATTTTTTTACAAAAATTTACAAAATTCAAATTTTAAATTATTTTACATTTTTCAAATTAAACTTCAGATTATATTTATATATTTTTGCGAAAATTTTACAAAATCTAAACCTTAAATTATTTTACATTTTTCTACGAAACTTTATCATAAAAAATAATTAATTTAAATTTACAATAGACCCTTTTGTTAAAAAATTATTTCTTAAATATTGATCTGTTAATTATTTTTTTAAAATTTATTTAAACTTATTTCATAACTTTTATCAAAATATATCAATTGTTATTACTGTAAACATATTTTAAATAAGTATTTATTTATCATATTTTTACTCTGCATTTTAATTTTTTAATTTATTTCTTTTAAATTTTCAAATTAAAAAAATAATAAATTATTTTGGCGAAACTTAAATTTAAACTAACCCCTCATATTACCGATTATAAGAAATTTTAGATTACAATTAAAAATCGCTGAAGATGATGTGAAAATACATCGAAACATGTCCGAAATAATACAAAAGTGATTTAATCAAATTATTTGTAAATAAAATCCTTAATATATATAATTCATATAAGATATAATTAAATTAAAAAAATTATTTACAGTTTTTTTAAATAACTGACAAAATTTTCGTTCAATGTAACATATAATATTTAAAATGAATTTTGAAAAATAATTTAAATTAAAATTTTAATATTTTTTATTTTGTTAATTTAAAAAGCAATGAAAATCTTTTTCCCATTTTTAAAAAAAATATAATTATTTTTTTTGTTTTTTTTTCTCAAAAAAATTGTGTATGAGAATGGTTTTGGATTTTTGTAAAATTATTATACCAAAAAGTAAACGTTCTATTTCTGTTCACATTATTATGTGATTGTTTCATAAAATAATAAATACCAAATATTTTAAAAATTTTTCATATGATAAGAAAGAGAGTTTTTCGTGAAAAGTTTTTTGCTGTAAAAAATTGATGAGTTGAATCTGGTAGAAAATTTGTCCTATTCAGCTTCTTATGCTCACTTATGCTTTAGGGCTCGATTTTTTTCTTAAGAGTACAATTGTTTCTAAACACTTTCTGGGTTTGACACCAATAATAAAGAAATACAAAATATATATTACTACTATTCAAAAATATGATTGAGACTGGTGTCACCATCTTTGAGACTTGTATCATTCAAAGATAAATGTAATTCCCGAGGTTCTTTACAATGACAAGTATTTTAACTTTATTCAGACCAGTTTTTTATTTAAACAGTGAAAATAGCATGTTACCCTTTAACTTAGCATTCGGTACTCTAAGTATCTGACCTAGGAGTTACCTTTGAATGCACTTTATCCTGTCTTCCACAATATTTTTTTCATTGATAGTCCAAATCTACATTCATACAACGCTTCCTTAAAAGCTATATTTTTGTTACCATAATCTTAACTTGTACATAAAAGGACTACAACAAAAAACATTTGGTACCATATGTAATATTGAAAGGCAGCCAGTGAACAGCTATATTTTTGTTACCATAATCTTAACTTGTACATAAAAGGACTACAACAAAAAACATTTGGTACCATATGTAATATTGAAAGGCAGCCAGTGAACACTAAACAGATTTTTCTCTTATCTTAGGTGCTATTGCGTGGTTTGTTCAATCATTATCCAGACTAGGTACTAAATGAAAACCATCATAAATGACATTTTTAACGTAAGAACAACAACAGTATGTAAGTTTTGGTTTTCAATATAAGAACCGTTTTGGTCCTCACACTTACTCTAGTTGTGCAAGAGTTCCAAAAAGGTATTTTGTTCTTTCAAGAAAAGATTCACATCCTTTTTCAAATCTTCAGCATTTTCACGGATTTTCTCTTGAAAATGTTTCTTTTTCCTAATTATGATAAAACATTTTCCACATCAAAGTTGCGATTATCTTGCAAAATACATTTCAGCATTGGAAAACTCCTTTCCACCACAGCACTTGTTGGCTGCGCTCTCTACAGTAAAGCATATAAGTGAGTGGACACATCGTTTCTTGCCATCTTCATTATTTCCATAATATCACTTCTGTCCAAAATGCGTTTGAAGACCAGCAGGAATGCCATGCGACATAGAGATATGAAGATATTTGGCACTACCCGACAGAAAAAAAGACTACCTTCAAGAAGGGTCAAATTTCGACGACTGTGATTACAACTCAGTCTTTAAGGTTATCATGGTTTGTGGTAGTGTCTTCTAGTCTGTATTGAGGATCTATGTTGACAATGAGATCAAAGTGTGTATGACTGTTGTTTCCTAAGCCTTCTTCACCCCACTCCAGTGTATACTGCTATTAGTCTAAACACGTTGGAAGATATTCGGTTAAAAGTAAAGTAGATTAATATAATTCTCCCCCTGTCAAGATCAAGATGTGGAACTGCCATGGAAGTGTTTTGGAAGGATTGTCTAAAACAAAAAATTATATTGAGGCATGGTATCGTGGCTTTCTTTACAAAGTATTTGGTAATCATCCTACTATTTTGGAAGTTTAACACTGCAATAAAAAATAAACAGTCACTTAACGAACTAAAGAGTGAACAATTTGTTAGTGGAAAGTAACCAGCTTGGAAAAATATGTTGATTGTGAAACACAGACTAAAACAATGTACATACTTGGGATGATGAAATGACTGACATACAAATTTTAGATTTTTTGTCCGTGATGTAGCTCATAATGTGAAATATTAATACAGTTTATTCTTTATCGGATTTTTTACAACTTTAATTTCATTTATTGTTATGTTGATTGTTTTGTTTTAGACCAATTCGTTTTTAGACGATAAGATCTTCGACAAATCTTTTTAGACCAATTGGTCGGCTCCCACTGCTATGTATGGTAGATGTAAGAACCTTTTTATGTATGTTGGACGTCAGGTGTCATAACTAAATTCTTTCTGCCTGATAACTACTTTCCCTACCTTTCAGTCCTGAACTTTGTAAAATATGACCAGTAACAATTACATGTCTACCAGCGCTGGTGTATACCCGACGATATACCGGAATGTGATAAAACTAGTTGCAGCAAACTTTTGATTTTCAATATATTTATTTCAAAAAAATATTTATAATACCTAACTTGCTTACAAAATAACCTTACAAAATAAAGTATTATTATTCTCATATTTTGTTTTGTGGTCCTGACCAGGGTTTTTTTAATGAATCTTACTGTAATATAAGTTAAAGTTAACTAAGTGTGTCAACCGACAGCATTTATTACATGTTCTGTCCATAATTAATTTCAATTATTCATTTATTATTAATAAACGAAGGATCATTTTTCCTTAATATATATAGTGTAGCTAATAATTAGTAAGTATGCCATTAAAAACTTGCTCCAATTCAAATGAAATTTATTCTGTTTAACAATCCAATCTTTAAAGCACCCTTGATTTTATTTGTTTTAAATTATTTTTTATTATTTTGTAAAAGAGCAGGATTTAAAATATATTCTTTGGAGTATCAAATTTCAAAGCGTCATTTGCTTTTGTTCAGAAACGGAAAAACTGTAACGATAAATTTACTGAGTTGAGTTCTCTTCATAATGAAGAAAGTCTTTTATGGGCTATTGTCAAAAGATTAACGATAAATAACCACCAGAGAATTAAAATGCACTTAAATATCAGCAAATGTGTCCACTCACTTATATGCTTTACTGCAGAGAGCGCAGCCAACAAGTGCTGTGGTGGAAATGAGTTTTCCCATGCTGAAATGTATTTTGAAAGATAATCGCAACTTTGATGAAGAAAATGTTTTATCATAATTAGGAAAAAGAAACATTTGCGAGAGAAAATCCGTGAAAATGCTGAAGATTTGAAAAAGGATGTGAATCTTTTCTTGAAAGAACAAAATACCTTTTTGGAACTCTTGCACAACTGGAGGAAGTGTGACGACCAAAACGGTTCTTATATTGAAAACCAAAACTTACATACTCTTGTTGTTCTTACGTTAAAAAATGTCATTTATGTTGGTTTTCATCAATACTACTCTACTGTCAATATTTGCTGTAACTTGGGTTATAAAATTGGGTTTCCACTTTGTTAGCGGTTTTTAATAGTAGATAATAACCACTGGATATACAAAGATATTTATAGACTGTGTCGTAAAAATCGGAATTTTCTCTGAATCATCGTATAGCCTGGTTTTCTTTAATATGGACTGTATGCAATCTATGCACAACAAACATTAAGGTTATAAAGTCGAAGAAGCTCTACAAGAAAATTGTACAAGAACAGTTCGTGACATTGCAGCTGACCTGGATATGTCAATGAAAATGATGCATCGAATTTAAACAGAAGACCTGAACAGAAAATGCATGCTGACGTGCTGGATTCCACATCCCATTTCGGAAGCGAACAAGGTCATCCAATTCGAGCGAATAACCGACATGGTGGAAGCACTCCAATCGAGAATAGCCATAAAGAATTTGGTGACGATAGACGAGAAATAGTTCTTTTGCCGACATCTTCCACCAAGAAAAAAAATTTGGAGCTAGGTCGTACCAGGTGGTGATCAAATCCAGACAGCTCGAAGAGGTTCAATGTAGAAAAATTTTATGGCCATTGTCGAAGTGAGTGTTCGTGGCTATCACTACTTCTGGATCGAAACCAAAGTGTTGATTCTAACCTCTATATCATTTTTCTCAATGAAATGTAAGCCAGCGTCGCAAATTCAATGTTCCACTATCCAATATGAATGCGAGACATGCATCTCATTCACGACAATCCACGAACACATGCATCCCAAGCAACGATAACTCAATTGCAGGACAAAGGTGTGAAGATGCTGAAGCAGTTGCCGTATTCACCAAACTGCAATCTATGCGACCGTTACATCTTCCCACGTTTGGAAGTGCTTAGAAAAACAAGTATGAAACATAAGAAGAATTGGATGAATTTCATCGACATCACTTGCCGAAATTTCATGGAGAGAGGATGAAAGGCGCTGTTGTGAAATATGTATATGGATCTACGATCTATTCTGGAGAAAGGAGGGGATAAACTATGGTGTTTATATTACAGGGTTATTAATAAATATAAACCTTTTATTAAAAAATATATATCCCTTATTCATAAATATAAATCCTTTATTAATAAATATATATTCTTTATTAATATATATATATATATATATATATATATATATATATATATATCCTTTATTAATAAATATAAACTCTCTATAAAACAAATAAATGTCTTTTGAATTATATACTTTTAAAAAAATACAATATATATTTAATTTTTTTGTTAAATTATAGTTTAAATATAATCCTAAATGAACGAAGAACAGCCAAATGATATTGCAATCCGAACCAGAAAACCACGAGTTAGAAATACAATCGACATGCTGAACACCTTCGTGAGAATGTTAAACAGTGGGCATTCGTCTCGTGATATTGCGACACGGTTGAATTTATCACCTTCAACCGTTAAAAAATTAAAATTTAAAATTCACGAATGTGAAGAAAACATTATACCTTTGGATACCTTAATCAAGAAACCCGGGCGAAAACCACTCGAAAACAACGAGACACTGCCGAAATTAGCAGAAATAGTGCACGATGATTGCACTCTTACGCAAATTGGGATGAAAAAAAATTGAGGAACAAAATATTAATGTTTCACTTCTTGTAATACACGTATTTGAAAAAAGGCCGTTTTTTACGACACAGCTTATAGTTACTGTTAGAGTAGGTAAATCTCTTAGAATGTGTTGGAGAACGCTTTTAACAGAATATTATAACCATTGCCAAAAAACCTAAAATTATTTATGTACAAAATGAAGAGCGTAAGAGTCTTTACAGTTCTCTTTGTGACAAAAAAGAATGTCTTGATCATCACTTCTTGGATGTATCAACAGCGGCTACATAAAATTATAAAACTCGCATTTGTTGAAAAATCTTCGAAATGAATAAAGCTTATAAAAATGATGATTGAAGAAGCACTGAAAAGTTCTTTTAGCTCAAGCTTCTGATAAATTGAAGATTATTCGTAGGGTCTTCGAGACTATTCATAATATAAATCATAAATTTGTTCTCTGAATATAGCTATTAGTCATTTGATGTAGTCATATATATTCTTTGATAGTAGACTTTGAAAACATTTTATATGCTGCAAAATATCTTAAATAGGGTCACATGCGGCACATGGAATGTAGCTTGCTAATATTTGCTATATCTTGATGATGTTCCAATTTGTTATTGACTACATATCGGTTTTTAGCAAAATGGAGTTCCACAACAATATGCAATTTATTGGCATCAATAATTAAATCAAACCTTTCGTGGAAGATGAATTCGACAAAAAATTCCAGTGAACATGATCATAAGATCTATCCAACCTCTTGAGTATTCCTTTTATAGTTATCTCAAATCTATTGGAGTACAAGAATTACCCACGCATTCTGGATGATTTAATGGTCGGTCTCCCATTGGAAAATTTAAAACCCCCATGAGAGTGAAAGACATTTGCCGAAGATGGTTAATTCTTGTTCGTATTTAGACGATAGACAATGTGATAAGCCTTTATGAATAGGATCAATAAAATGTTTTTCTTTTTATGCTTTTATAAAAACAAATGTATTATGGTCTGTTCTTTCTTGAGTATCCTATGAGTATGTACGGGGGTTCGACAAAATCATGAAAATTGGTAAAATTTGGTCATCATAATCTTTTAATATGTTATAAAGAATCAAAATTTAAATATTGTAATATTTATAGTTTTTTACTGGGGTGAACAAAAGTGCTTTCAAATCTTTCATATATTTTCTATTAAATAAACATTTTATATAAATGTGTTTCAACACAATATATATAAATATATACAAGGTGCCCATAAAGTCACTTGACATGTTTGAAATCTTTTTTTGAAAAATCTGTGAATGCTAGCAAAGCAATTTATTAATAAAATACATCGATAGGTACTACCAAATTATGTAATATAAAAATTTTAACTTTTATAAAATCTTTTGTAAGTAGTATATCGTAATTAAATTATGTAAAAATTTCGAAAATTGTAACAAAATTTGTAGAGCCAAACTTAATCGAAAATTCGTACATTAATTGAAGCAAAATAAAATGTTTACATAATTTGTTTGTCTGAACCAAATGTAGAATAATAAAAATAGCACGGTGCAAAATTTTGATATATAGCAGAGAATAGCATAACAGGAAAAGTAACTTAAATTTTGTTCCACAGTTTTTGTATTGACAGTTATTGGTTTAGATTTATGAAGATGGTATTGACATTGAAACAAAGAATTCA
>MQRK01216694.1:42724-67660 GCA_001938485.1 Girardia tigrina
CCTGCAACACTTAATGAACTCAAAGAGCATATCACTGACTGCATTGCTCATATTAACATTGACATCCTTCGAAATGTTGTGGGTAATTTTGCTGATAGAGTGATATTATGTGAAGCTCGAGGTGGTTCACATTTTGAAAATTATATGTCGCATTTTTAATTAAAACTGGATATTTTTATATTACTTAATTTGGTAGTACCTATCGATGTCTTTTATTAATAAATTGCTTTGCTAGCATCCACAGATTTTTCAAAAAAAGATTTCAAACATGTCAAGTGACTTTATGGGCACCCTGTATATATATATATATATATATATATATGTATTAAAAATTGTAATTGATCGTTTATTAAATTTTTTAACTTCTAGAAACGTCACGAAAGATTAGAAAATAGTGTCCTTTTATGAAAATATTGGAGATAAGGCTTCAGCGCAGCGGCAACCACAAGTAAGATGTGCAAATTGAGAGTCACAATGTGGTCACAGATTGCTGTGAATTTTGGTATAAAAAGTTCAATGACGACGACGCTGACCTCAGAGGCAAGTCACATTCAGTCCTACCTTTGGCAAAGAAGTTTGAAACAATCTTTGAAGGCTTAAAAACTAATGTCTCAAAAAGCACTCGAATATTGCCCTCCAAACTTAACATTCCTCAAACCTTGGTTATGCGAAATCTTCAAAATTTTAGAAAAGTCAAAAGATGTTGCAGAAAATTGCCTTACAAATTGACTGAAATTCAAGATCCATGAAGTTTGGAGATCCTCTGAAAATTGCTGTAAAATACCTAATGTGGCCCTTTTATTCGTAGAATTGTTAATCGTGATGAAAATAGTGTATATTCTAAAAATCTAGACAAAAAATCAATAATCGGACCCAAAACAAATAATAAAAGCGAAAGCAAAACATTATCAATTCTCAGAAAAGACTTTCTCATGCATTTGGTTGAATTTAAAAGGCGATATTCACTTCGAGATCCTTCCAAATAATCAAACCTTCGATGCCAAACTCTATTGAACCAAAAAATAATCGGATTTATGCAGTGCTTGGAAGGAAATACCTTACTGGGGTCAATGGAAATGGTGTTCCGTTTCAACAAGACGACACAAAACCACACATAACCAGGTGAAAGATAGAAAGTCTTGACTCTATTGAATTTATACTAAGTCTAGACCGAACCATGCGCAATAAACCTATCATATTGTCCTTTCCATGTCGCACTTTTTTCATCGACGCAACCTTAACAATCTGTGGGAGTTCGAAAATGGGTGCTAGAAGTTTTTTACCTCTAAAAACAAAGAATGTTACCGTAATAGGATTGACCAACTTGCTGATATATTGATTCAAGCAATTGATTTAAGTGATCTTTACTTTGAATTTTGATTGTTTTTTACTTGTTGTAAAACGTGTTTAAACGTTTTAAAAATCTGAAAGAACTTCTTGTTAACCCTAGTATTTTTGTTATTTGATTTGTTTATTTAAAAGTCTGTTTTTACAGATATTAAAAAAAATGATTGTAATCTTATAAAAGTAGCAAACGGTCTCAGATTTTAAAAGAGCAAAACAGGTTGGAACACAAAGAAAAACATCTGCAACCAAGCTTAGGTCTGGTGGAAAATCGAAGTAGTCTGGAAGGGACCATCGGACTCTAGATACTGAAACCCAAAATCGTGAAAGAGGTCAAAACCAATGAAGAACTGCGCAACTTGATTCAACAAGCTTTTGCGGAATTTCCAGTGACTGTGTTGCTCTCCTTTAATAATCACAGTTTCCGTGGATTTCATCTGTGCATTGAAAAGAATGGGTTGCAAGTTGGTCCATTTGATCATTAATATACAGTTTAAGTATGTCTTCGTTTCTAAAGTGATTTATGAATTGGTCTGCACGTAATACTGAGAAAATGGCAGTGAATTATGGAACAAACTGTACTTAAATATATCATGATACTGTATTTTTTATATTATTATTATATTTTTTTATTACAGTTTTTGTATTCATTTAGATTTGTATATATTTATTTGCTTATATTTATTGGTATAAATGAATATTTATTCGGGTTTAAAATTATCCATAACAATAATAATGTCGTTATGGGAGATTTTATATTAAAAATTAAAAAAAATGAATTTAAAATTTAAAAAAATCAATACACAATTAATGAATATTTTATCATATGAGCGGTATGGTTTATGGTGATTATGTTTTTTGGTTATATGTTATTATTAAGTGAGTGTTGCGACTAAGGTTCAATTTATTAATCTCTAACCAAACAAATGAAACTGTCGATTTTTTAAGGAAAACCTTAGGAGAATAGTTAAAGAAATTATCGTAAAGATATTTGGACTATTTAGACGATTACTGTATGTCCACTTTCACCAACTAACTGATTAAATTGACATTTGACGTAACATTAATTTTGTATTATTATCCTTCTATTAAGTCTCACTTCCTGTTTTTGGCGATCGATATAATTTTGTCTTTTTATTTCCGTTTTAGCAGTGGCGGATTTAGATTTTGGTGGGTGGCGGGCGAGAAAACTTTCAGGGGGCGCCAAAAAGGATAAAAGTAGAACTAGCCCTACTAATTATAATATTGAGTAAATACTATAATATACACGATTTGTACGCCCTACTGCATCATCTATGTCTAACAACACGACATGGTAATATTACAAATAGCAAAGCATCAGCAGCAATATGTTGCTGTGTACACGTTAATAATACATACCAAACCAATCTATTTAGTTCTTCTGCATCACAGACCTTGTGTCAGTATTAAGGATGAAACTTAATCATAATTCAGCTAATTCTTGTACACAAAACTACACATTTATAAAAGTCATCTTGGCGGCGCCATTTAGAATCCAACAGGACGTATTTGCCCCCCCCCCAGTTCTATAGCTAAATCTGCTACTGATTTCTAGTAAATTCACTGTATTTTATTGAAATAGTCCTATAATATTAAACTTATTATTATTATTTATCTGCGTTTATTTACTTCTTTACAATAGTTACAAGGAGGTTTTATAATAATAAAAATGAACATTTATTGGTGAGCCTTTATATATGTTTTTTAACAATACCATTATTAGGTTAAAATTCAGAATTCAAATTCATGACACAAAATATTATTTCTATCACATTAACGATTTTGAAAACAAATATTTTTGAGAAACTTAAGTCATTTCTTTTCTTTACACAAACCATTATAAATAAAAATAAAAAATAAATTCCGATATTGTTATTTTATTAATTACGAATTTTAATTTTATAATCGCAATTTCATAAAAATTTTGTCCCAATGATTTTATTTAATCTTTTTACTAAATTTCCATTTTATTTTACATTTTCACTTTAACACAATTACATTTTTAATTAACATTGGAACGTAAATTTTCATTTCAATAAAGTTACATTTTCAAAAAATAAAATAAAATTACAATTTCATTTTTTTTCAATTTAACAATTTTTTAATGAAAGTTAATTTTCATTTTGTCTCAAAACAATTATATTTTAATTTTAAAATTTATGAATTCATTTTATATTTGATTTGTTTTATATTTCCATAAAAGTTACATAATAATTTTAAGTGTGTTATTATTTCAAATTTTAAATATGACGTTTTATATAAAATTAAAAATTTACTTTATTAATAAATCTGTTTATATATTTTGTGTTAAACTTAAAAGTCTACTTTAAAATTTATTATTATATAAATTTATTTTTACGCTATTTTATGAAAATCATATTTTAACATAATCTATAGATATACTTTTCGAAATGTAATTAAATTCAAAAATAATATGAACTCACCAGAGCTCCTAACAACCATTAAGACAAAACCCGAGATCCACCACCTTTTATTTTAATTTAAAACTAACATTACTTTTATATATAATAAACAAGTTTAATCAATAACTAAATGACCCAAATTAAAAGTCAAAAATTTTGGTATATATACGCAAACCTTTAAAATGGATTTTAAGTAGAGAAAGTTGATCGAGAAATTTTAGATCGTCAGGATAAAAGTAGAAGATTTATAAGAACGTAAAAAATGCAGAAAAAGTTTTGATTGCAGGTTGTGGACACAAGAGGTCTTTGAAGGACAACAAAATAGTTTTAATCAAGGAAATTCCTTTCGTTCACAGACGAAAACTATTTTTAAAAATGGGAACGGTGAATTCTGAAAGAACAAAGATTGTAGTTATACTAACGCTTCTCCGAGGAAATTAAAATTCCTTTCACAGAAAAATATAAATAATAGATTTATGAAAGGAAATTTTTCGTGGATGCTTAGACATTTGGAAAGAGTTTTATTTTGCAATGAAACAAAAATAAATCTATTCTCACCTGATGATCGCCTGAAGATTTGAAGAAAGCCTCCCAAACTCTCTCAAACTGTTAATATTCTGCCACAATCAGATTTATGTCATAAAAAAGTGTTGGATGTCTGGTTTTGTTTGGATGCTATCATGGATAGATTTAAGAATAAAAGAACTTTAGCTAAAAACCTATCATGATAATGCCCAAAAACTTTTTCTTGGTGAAAATCTCATATTCCCAAAGGACAATGATTCCAAGCATAAATCAAAATTTGTGATGGATATCTTCAGAGATAAGAACATAAATGTACTCAATTCGATGTCTCTCTTACCACGTCTCATGGCAGTTGAGTATCTGTGGGATCAGATGCAAATATAGATGTGAGGAAGATTAAAAGAAATTCTCTTCAAGAATTAAAACTCAACGTGATGAAAACATGGGTCAATATAAGTTCTGAGCCATGAAAATTTTCATTTATAGTAGGTCTAAGATGATTGAAGAGGTTGTTCGAGTCAAAGGTTTCTAAACGAATTTTAAACCAAAAGTACGTAGGCTTTTGTTGCAAAATTCGACAAATTAACATAAAACTGTCAGAATGTTCGGTCTTGATTTATATAATTACTGTTTAAAAATTTAGTAAAATATGTTATGTTGCATATTTTGTTTTTAAAAAACATCATAAGTTCTCCGTTATTTCGTCACACAGTGTAAAAGGTCTTGGATTTTCTAAGACCTATGAATTTCGTTGGGGTTGGTGTGAAAGGAATAAGAGTTTGTGGGTTCTTCGGCTAGTTTTTGGTTTTAAATGTGTTTTAATACATCTTAAAAAAAGGTTTTTCATTAAACAAAGATTCTTCTTTATTCATTGGATTTTCATATAATAATATACATATCAAGGAAATTTTCTTCTTAGACTTAGAATTCATCAACGTATTGAACCTAAGCTCGTCCTTCTTCAGAGCGAATTTTCCATATTAAAAACATTTGATAAATTTTGTATCCGATTCTCTTAAACTGAATTCTCTTAGAAGGGGTAGGTTTAAGAAATTCGGTAGAAAACATTAAATCACTCAATAGACAAAAGGATACAGTCTTTTTGAAAAAAATATTTTTTGGAAGTTGTTCAGTTTGTGGAAACTGAAGAGAAAATTATACTTTATTTATTTTTATTTTTATTGTCAAGTATGCAATTTGTAGACATGATTACAATATATTCAAATAGTTACAATTTGATAGTGACTTCACATTTTGTTGCTCAGTTTTTTTGTTTGATTTCTATATATCTTGGCTATTGAACACATTAATAAAAAATATTTAAAATAATTGATAACTTGTTTTAATAATCAGTATTTTAAAAAATAGAAAATGCAGAAATTCGAACTTTTATGAAGTACGAGTTCTTTCGTGGAACCTCAGTATCAGAAACCATGCAAAACATCAATACTATATTTTGATACAATGCTACTACTCAGTCGGCATAGTCAAATTGCTTTTGTAAATTCGTTAAAGATAATTTTAATCTCAATGAGTCTCTGGGTCCACCAGGAATGCAGGTAGACAATGACAAACTGGATTTAACCATGGAGTCGGATCCATCACAAAATGTTCAGGATTTACCGCTAACGTTATCTATTACAAAGGAAATAATATTGAATCACTTGGCTGAAATTGGTGCAGTTTAAAAGTTGGATAAGCGAATTTCACATGAGTTTAACAAAAAGCCGAAACAAAATCGTTTAGATGTTTGGTTGATACTGCTTTTTTGTTATAAACGTGATAACTTTTGGAACCGAATCGTCACGTTTGATGAAAATAGGATCTAATATGATAATAGCAAACATTTTGCAAACTGGATAAACACGAAGGAAGAACCAAAACACAGTAAAATCACAAATTCTCCAAAGAAAGCTGATAGTGAGTGTTTTATGGTCGGCTGCAGGTGCAATCTATTATAACTTCTATAAACTTTATTTTTCTATGACAGAGGACGACTACTGCAACCAATTGAAAAATATGCTACAGAAACTAAAAGAAAAACAGCCGTATTTAGTAAACAGGTCGACTACTATATTGCTCCAAGACAATTCAAAACCACATACTGCACTTAAGACAGTGACAAAACTACATGAACTTGAGTTGGAACTTCTGCATCATCCTTTATACTCACGAAACCTAACCCCAAATGAGTACTATTTGTTCCTCAATTTGAAAAGCATTTTTTGATAGAAAAAAATTCAATTCCGAAGATGCAGATTTATAAATTCTCACCCGTCAAATTTCATATAAATGGTTTAACAAGCCGCAACTCAAATGGCAAAAGTGTGTCAATAAAATGGGTACATCCTTTTATAAATGACATACATATTTGTATTGGTAAATTATCAATAAACTTTCATTTTAGTTCTAAAAATTTCATACTTGACGACTTCATAGTTTATATCAGCTGAATATTAACAACATTATTAAATAATAAAACAAAGAATTATAAGGTTTATTTATTTTTATTTCAATCCTAAGGCTAAAAGATTCTCGAAATTAATTATGAATATTATCTGTCGAGTCCTGTTGGAATTTTTCCATTTCAAATCCGATAAATACCTTTCGAATTTGTGATGAAAGATTATCCTAAGAATACACGATATAAAATGTTTCGATTCTAAAAAGGTTCTGTGTACGACCACTAAAGATCCTCCATGATCCATTTAGATTTTTGCGACTCTACATAATCCGCTATTAAGATTAATATAAGTACCTCAAAAATACATATTCCAAATATATAATTGAGGAAGATCTCAAATTTTAAAGAAGAATTCCTTTGCTAAGGATATACAGTTTAATTCTTCCATATTCATACAAATAATGAACTATTATTTATAATAATTTATCTTTCAAGGACTTCATAAAAGGTTCCCTAACCTCTCTTGCCTTTACCTACTGATCTATAAAAAATTACTTAATTAATTAACTTAAATTAATTTTAATTACATAATAATGCAAAAACTATGGACATTAACATTTTTTTAAAAAAAATATAAAATAATAAAATATATAAATTTAATAATACTTTGATTTAATTTTAACTTTTTTATTATAATTTATATAAAATAAAATCTTTTACAATTATTTATCAATTAAATTTTCTTTTACTTAAATAAAAAAAATATTAAATTTATTATATTAAAAATCGGAAAATAATAAACCGTAAAATGAAAAAAAATTAAATAATAATAATAATATAATCTTTTATATAAATTAAAAATATAAATATCAAACCTTGTTTACTTGTCAATTTATTAAAAAAAATAATAAAAGAAAAAATTATTATTATATTTTTTTACTCCACAGATTTTCTATTTGAATAAACGTAAATTGATTATTAAAGTTAAAATTTGTTGATGTGAAACAAAATGGAAACGAAACCCTTTTCGAAAGTATAAACAAAAGATTTATTTAATTAATATTATTTAATAAATTATAATAATACCTGGCCAGTAACTGAATTTTCGTACATCATCCGAAACTAATCGCGTTTCCTGGACCCAATCAAGGAGGCCTTCAATAAATGATTTAATGGTGCTTAATAAAAAATATTTGGCAAAGTTAATGCTGAAGAATAATAAGCTAAATTCAATTGTCGAAAAACCTTTTATATGTGACCATCATTCTGGCCAATCAAAGACATTTTCCATTAATTAATTTACCCACCCATTCGTCAACAATGTTACCGGACAAATCTTGGATTTTCAAATTGAATTTCATTGAATATTTCGCTTTTTTTAACTATTTGTGGGCCGGCGGCGCTGTTTGGTTTGTTTGTGTCGATAATGGAATCAGCCACAAGATCTCAAGTGGGTGTCGGTAGTCCTCCAACATCCCTATACAGATTCACCAAGTCGCAGAGTCTTGCTGCTATTGTAGTTTCGTCAATTTGCCACTTGATTACGCCCCGTTTGCCGCATAGGGCTGGTCACTTTTGCAATTATCCCACTGATTATTAACGGGGCTGTGAGTATACATCAGCATTGAGGATTCTAGTAGATAATGATGATAGATGCCCAACAACTTGTGATTAAGTTGATTCAATTGTTGGGTGGTCATTACTCTTTTTCTTTCTTTATCAATCTCTGCTTTAAGGTAATCATGAAAAAAATTTTTTTGGTTTTTTTATGTTTACATTTCTTTGACCAAGAAAAAAATGAGTTTATTATTATTATTATTATTATTATTAATAATCGCGCCATCGAATTTTCATAACGAACTTTTTAATTATTTTATTATCGGTTATTTATTTTCTATCTTTTCTTCTTCTTGTCTTTTTTTTAATCTACTTGGGAAATGGAAAAAAAGCGATTTTCGTTCGGATGAAATTTATTTCCGGATTTTTGGATTTCCGGTTTTTTTGTTTTTCTTGATGGAAAATTGAAGAGAAAATTTTGGACTTTTTTCCATGAAATAAAAAGACGATTTTGTCTTAAAGAGAAAACAAAAACCATTTGTAACTATTACAATTATTTTTTGATGATTTTTTTTTATAAAATTTATAAAATTATTTTATTACTTGAAAGAAATAGCAGGAAGTATATGGAATTGGTGCGCATTAGTTTACCTTCATGAATTCTGTGCAGGGATCAACTGTGCGGCCAGTGGGCCTACTTCTACGTAGTATCCCTGAGTAACTAGAGATCTCGGTCTCTAGGCTAAAGTGTCCAAGAGCTAGCCAATTATTGCGGAACAGCCGGCAATATATCGTATTCATGAATGGGCCAGCAATCCATTCACTAGGCTATGCTTTATAATCTGGGTGTGAAGGCTGTGGGGAGTAGTGACCCCGCTGTCGGTGGTTGGATTGCATCTTAATGATCTGGGATGAATCAATCCCGGTGAAGGGTGTTGTAATGACGTCGTTGCATCTTCGGACAGGCGGAAATAAGGTATGATCCCAACATTGGGGGAGTACCCGTTGAGAACCATCAGCGTCCCAGGCCTCCTAAAAAGCCTCCGGCTTAATACCGTTAAATGAGTAGAGGTGCACCTTCATGAATTCTAATGCTAGTGTTCGTTGTGTAACTGTATAACCCCATATCAGATTTCTTTCTATAAATTACATTCCTGACAAGAGAAGGTTGTTCAAAGTGACATGTTGGAAAACTAAAATACATCAAAATTTAGATCAAATTATTAAATGGATAGGCTGTTTTTTTGTTATGCCTGTATTTTTGTAGTCAATTTAAGATTGCGTTCTTCAGTGAATCTTAATTTCGGAAGAAAGTTTCAGACTGCGAAAAATGAAAATGAACTTTTAAATATCTTCTTCCCTATTAAAACATCCATTTCTTCCATCAGTATAACTGAATAGGCAATATAAACATATCATTCCATAAAAGTCTAAGCTTTATCATTAGTTAGTTTTGCAATCAAATTATTTTCCCTGGGATCAAGATGTAGATGAGTTAGTAACAATGATTTACATGTTAAACTTCGGCATATCGAAATGATTTTTAATTATTCTGTGGTATCTCCATTGTAATTTAGGACGTTTTAAATAGGCACCCAATTCCTTGGAAATCTCTTGTAACATTCTGAAAGTGTACACGATCTAACTCATTGAGAGAACTTTGGACTTCTCAGTTGTTAGACTTTGTTATACTCTGTTGTTATTGTGACATTCATAATGTTAATCAAAGTCCTTCTGTAAAACAGAAAATACATCCTTCGAAACAGAGAAAATTCAATTTTACAGAAAAATTCAATTTTTACCTAGAACCTATCTCGATCAATTTGATTGTGAACGCTCACTAATCCATATTTTCAGATGTCGATTTGTCTCTCCAATGTACGAGTTTTAACACTCATGATACTTAAATTTATAAACAAGAATAGCTTGGAATTCTCAAATCGTTTTCAATTTCTTTGAAATTAAACTTTGAACTTAGGATGTCAATTAAACCACTTTAAAACTACATATTCTTGCAACAATCTTTATAAATGCTTTTAATCCAGCCGAACATGGTATTTTGATCATTTGTTTTTGCTCTTCGATATATTTTTTTCATTTCGTCCTTTTTTAACCCGTCTTTATGTATATAATTTATTCAACGTAAACTTTATGTTTGCATCTATCTGTTTGTTTGTGCAGTTGTTGTCCTCAAACGTCCCTTAAGAATATTTAAACCATGATCTGTTGACCAAAAATTATAATAATATTTTCATATTTTTTTATATTAAACTCACATATTCTTATTTATAATAAAAAGTTCGTTACACTAAAAGTTCCCACAACACTCCACAAAATATCGAGACCGAGAGTGACATTGACCAAGATTACTTATTTGTTTGTGATAATTACAATTTGCTTTACTGTATTTTTTATGTTAAATAAAAATTTAAATCTATAGTTTAATTCTTCATCTTCAATAATTTTCAAATTATAATCTTTCGGGTTTTCTAAACCCCCATTTAATTTGCAATTCATTAATTAATGATCAAATATGCTCGTTTTGGATGACTATGTTAAAATCTACCAGCAAATCGACAAAACTGTTGATAGATTCAATCTAGCTCGTCCGGCAAATGTTCTCGCCGATCGGTTTTCGTTCCTCCATACGGTCGAATACGCGGCGCTGCATATACCTGATAATACCGAACTCGTGTCAAACAAATATCCTTATGATAGTAACAGCGGTAGAGACCCAAGCGGATAGGTCGTCCGACATCTGCAATAGGTGCTGCAGAATGATGCGTTCGGCCAAGACATATACCCGGTCGGTCAGGGATGCAGCTTACATTACGTGTTGACGAGTTTTTCAGTCGAGTACGTGAGTTTATCGCGCGACATCACTTGGTGCGACTTCAAACAGCGCGTAGAAATCGTCATCAATCGATCGGTCAATTTCAATCTAATCGTTCTCCAATCCGCGGTCAGTGGCCGCTTATTGGTACTCAATGGGATCGAGAAGACCAACTGGGAAATGCCGCCCGTATCGAGCAATTTGCTAGAGAACCGCGAGATGCAGCTCGGTAACGATAACGAAAGTTGTTGGCTCGCGTCTCTGCTACTGGTACGACTTCCGAGAAAGCCAATACATGCTATGTGACATTGAAATTTAAATACAAATTTAAAACTCTTAAAACTAAGCCCTTTATCCTACCATCTTTATATTTTTCCTCACAAAAGCTCTGTGGTGTTGTGTTGACATCTGTATCTGTTGTCATTCTATATAGTTCAGTTCGATATTTCCCATGGATCCTATTGTCAAGAGTGTCAAGATAAGGAAGTCTGTAATTTACGTCTGATTCTGGAGTGAATTTAGTATTAGGATGTCGGCTATTCAAGTATATTTAGAATGGCTCTATCAGGGATTTATTTCTGAAAACAAGAAAGATGTAATTGTAATTATTAAAAATTCTCGTAAAACGTGTTAGTTTAATAAATATTATGCATTGACATGACGATTGGAATGTTATCTCGAAACGCATGGTCTTCTTTTTACCAAATTCTAAAAGGTGACCGAGATATAGGTGCTAATTTGTCAGCTATCGTTGAGATTATTGTTTTAACATCAGTAATGACCTACTAGCCATGGGATATATTTTTGAAAAATTCGTCAGATTCACAAAAAAGATCATTCTTTGGTGGATAGAAGCCAAGACTTCCTATGACATTTGCATCGAAGAGAACTGTCGATCGTTCATATTCTTCTTTTGTTTGGGTTTCATATATTCAATGATAATTCTGAATGTTAAAAAAGATTTCTAATTTCAGAAAAGTACATTCACAAATCTGTTTGTTAACATAAATACTTTTTTTAAACCCTTTTTTGTTAATTTCTACTTAATTTTTCATGTTTTACCTTCAAAGCCTGTAATATATACAACACAATTTCTTTCAGGACTGGTGGTTGAGACCACTTCTCCATTCATTTAAAACCTTTTAACATCTCAAAAAATAATGATAATGAGTTAGTATTTTCGATAGATGGAACATGATTACTATACAGATTTTCGCGTTGCGATAACTGTAAATGCGATAACTTTGATGAGGTACCGTAATGAGATTTACAGTGTATTTCTATCACATTTGACCTTCTCCCTGGGCCGGGTGGACAAAGTAGTGCGGTCCCCTCCTTCCAGATGTAAACGTAGTTGATTATCAAACATCGCGGATTGACAAATTTCGTATCCGATGTTTATAGATAGTTTAATATAATTAATAATCATTATAGAATAGCAGTTTTGTTGCTCTTTTTGTATTCATACAATAACCAACTCCAGATACAAAAGTCAATCACTTTCAGATCTAGATTTTAAGATTTTCAGGATTTATGAAATCTAGAATAGCATTTCAAAGAAAGTCAACAGTTGTTCTAGCTGTGTTGGCACTAACAATATCTCACTGTCTCGCCCATACTTCCCCATTCATCACTTCAGGATGCTTTTCCTCTCCTTAACCATTCTGATTAGTACTGTTCCTATCCATTGTATACAAGAGAGAATGGTGTTGATGCAAAGAGAAGTTTTCAGTTATTCTAAATTTTATTTTTCCATGAAAAAATTTGCTGTTTACAAAAATTACAATCACAAATTTTTGTCATATTCAAATTATGAATCTTCATTAAGCGTATGGGCTTTGAAAGTTTGTTTCTTGGTAACTTCATTGAATTTGGGAACTCAAAGTTTGCTTACATGAAAACTTTGGCTCGTCGAAAAACCAAAGTTTTACCAGTATTCATACTCCGCATTCATATGCATTATTTAATATTGTGAAGTGGAAAATAACAATTTTACCTTCGAATTTATGTTTATGTTTATACTTCTTAAGAATACCAAAAATGGATGTCTTTGATATTTCCATATCCCTACGGATTTCTTGTTAACTTAAGCACTTCCTCTCAAAATCTCTTACACAGACATGTGATGAAGATAAAATCTGCTCATTTTCAATTCTTTCTATTAGCTTACTTTCTATATAGGTATATATGCCATTTGCATTTCAATTTCAACTTTTTGTCAAATCAAATTAAATTTTCAGTCAAAATAAAAAACACCCAAACAAAACAAAAAAAACAATTAATGCTGTATACCATTTTTTATTAACTTTTAATTTTTTCTTAAATCGGATTAAATTCCAATCAACATAAAAACACTCAAGAACACTAAAAAAACAATGAGAAACATTTAATGATGTATATATTCGAGACCTGCTGCACTATTTGTCATGTTGTAAACAATATAAGAAAAATATCCTGAACAATCTGCCTCACTAACTTGACCTATCTCGTCAAAAATAAGATCTTCCAACAACAAACTTTCTCCGTTTCCTATTCGAACTCTGAGACCCGTCTTTATTTTGGAAAACGAATTCTCAATCGGATTGAGTATATAAGAGTAGGGTGACTTAAAGATAAAAGGAATATCCAAACTCACTTGTTATGGCTGCAAGACAGTTTCAACTGTGAACCTTAGCCTTATCAAGAATAAATCTGTACAAAGCTCTCAAAAATAAATTTCCAACACATTTGAGTTGACAGTCGAAATAGTTATGACATTGCAATAACTCATTTTTCTATTGCACATACTTGCAATTAACGTTGCTGATCTGCCACTGACTGTCGGAATTATGACGTGTGCTCGGGTTCCCTTTCTAGATCGTGCGTGTGATCTTCGGATTTGAACATTAAACGATGATTCATCAATAAAATATGAGTTTTCGTAATTTCCAATAAAATGTTTGTTAAACCATATTACATACTCTTTTCTTTTCTCGATTGATGCAGGGGTATTAACTCTGTCCAGCTCTCGATGAGCCATTTTTGTTGTAATCTTTAAGGCTCGTAGGTAATTATTCAATGCTGACAGCGATAAAGATATCACAAGATCTTCTTGAACTTTTCACTTTAAATTTTTGAAGGTTGTCTGGGAAATTTCGCAAACAAGAGTTTCAATAAAATTTAAAATTTCGGGAATGCATTTTGTGTTTCTACACCCGCCCTTTTCTTTTTTACAAAAATATTGTGCCGTCTCTTGTTTGTAAGAATGTCTTTTGCGTATTGATATCAATAGCAAGGATTAGTGCGGCCTCCTTCATGCTTAATCCTTGATCTTCAACAAGACGAATAAGACTCAGTCGTTGCTCGTTTGATATCGTCCTGTTCTTTTTGTTGCTTCTTAAAGTTGTATCTTCCGTATTAAGATTCAAACAACAAACATAATTTTTAATTTGAACTTGCATGTAGCTTCTAAAAAATTGAAATTGATTTGCAAAAAATTGAAATTGAAATGCAAATGGTATATATATATATATATATATATATATATATATATCCATAGAATTTAGAAACGGACTTTTGAAGGCTTTTTACTCAATCGATTTTATTCAAACTTTGCGCACTTACTCATTCTCGATGACAATAAATGATTGTGTAAAAATTTGATCGAAAAAACTTTTTAAAGTCCCAAAATGGGAACAAACGGAAAATTCGGAGTTCCCGAACAATATTAATTGGAAGTTATCTACTTATAAATTATAAGTAGTTTATATTAATTTTTAATGTGTTTTTTTAATTAAAAGTTTTAAAATTTTTAAAACTTTGTTCACAAAGTAGAGTTCTGTCTGCATAAAGAATGGATATAAAAATTATATTTTTCAATTTACTAGTTACGTTTATATTTATATTTAAAATGTACATTAAACAATATTGTTTTCTCCAGTCCATTGCTGGAAGGATTTACTTTAAGCGAACGTTTCAGCAAGGTGGAAAAAAACTATACACACACATACATATATATATATATATGTATATATATATGTATATATATATATATATATATATATATATATATGTCATACTAAAATAATAATAATTAATTTAATCAATACAAAAATAATAATCCAAAATAAAAACGTTGATATAACATTATTACCATTATTATGGATCTAAATTACCTACCTTGTTAATAAGAGACATTGATACTATTAGAAAGTTCGACTTTGACGATTAACAATATCTAATTAGCTGAAAAACGTTGAACAATCTTATCTTAAGAAGCACATCTTAGTAATTTTTACATCCATTATTCAAGAGCATTCCGAAAAAAATCAAATACCTATCTAAATGAACTCAAGAATAAGTTAATTCCTTCAAATACAAAAATAAACTTCTACTTTTCGTCTAACAGGTTATTTCTATTGCTTTAGGAAAACGCTCCAACACATCTTTTCGATAGAAAGTTGTACAATCTAAGAAAATGATAGTAAATTAATTATTGGTTTTAACTATCATTTGACAGGTATTCATTTTATTGTGATCTATTTGAGAACATTCTTTTTATATTTTACGTTAGTTTGTTTAGCAAACATTCAAAATTCAAAGTATTTATTTATTTTATTTATACAATTTGTTACAAATTTCAAAGATATTCAGTTCGTCTTTTAACGCTTTTTTACGAGTTTGAAAAAAGAGGTGCCCTTAGTGGGGTTAGGGTTTTTTTTGATAAACTATAAATTTTTGAAAATTTTAAATTGAAAATCATTTTTTATAGTTAATATAAGTTAAAATAATGTTTTACTAATTAAAATGATTTTTTTTAATAAGAATGAACTGTTAAAGAAGTTTTCTAAAAGTAAAAATCAATAACTGTAAACAATAGTTAAGAAAATTAATTTATAATAGAAGTTACAAAATTATGATTAAATAAAAAAACAGATTGGGATTTAATAAAGTAGCGAATTATCATATGGATAAAGTATATGAATAAAGTTTATGAGGTACTACAGGGTTGGATTAGTGGGGGTTGGTTAAAGCAAAGTTCAAATAGTGATGGAGAAGAAATTATACCGTTGCTTCCTGTCAAACAAGAAAAAAGGGTAAAGTAAGGCCTGTCATGGATTATCAGGAGTTGAATCAGTTTATTAGTTCTCATACATTAGATGCAGTATCAGTGGATGACGAACTTAGCGAGGGCAGAAGAATGCCAAAGAATTGCAAAGTTATCGACTTGAAAAATGCCTATTTACAAATCGGAGTAGATTCAACTTTATGGAAGTATCAGAGAGTGCGATTCGGAGTAGATTCAACTTTATGGAAGTATCAGAGAGTGCGAATTAATGGTGAATTTTACGAGCTTACCACATTAGGATTTGGTTTAGTATCCGCTCCGAAAATAATGACCATGAATTTAGGAAAGGTTTTGTCTATTGATGAAAACGTTCGCCGTGGAACTCTTCATTATGTAGATTAAATTTGTGAAAATACGTGAAAAAAAGCGTGACAACAGATTTTGATTTTTTTGTGTTGTGCTTAAATAAACTTTGTTTTTGTTTAGTGGTGTTCTATTTCTGATGAAACTACATATTATACTTAAATTATAAAACATAAACTAACTAAAATTATATTTCAATATTTATATTTCAAATGAGATATCTAGTTGTGCTAAAAAATAAAAAATTGTTCCTCAAAAATTTATTTAAAAATCATTGTTTGTTATAAATAAGGCACGGATTTTGTTGACATTTCATTTCCTTTTCGAGTATATTTAATGTCAATAAAATCCTTGCCCTAGTTATAAATAAAATTTTGGTGTTAATGAATTCTAATCTTGATCAAGAACCCAACAGTAATGATTAAAAGATTAAAATGCTTAAAATATGAAACGTTTTAAAAATTTAAAATAAAGGAAACAAATAATTATTTTTTTTTGATTATTTTTTAAAAGTATTATTCCTTGTTCCAGGTAACCACTTTCTTTCCTAATTGGAGAATAGATAGGACAAAAACTGCTCGACTTACAAAAAAATTTACGTTTTTGCAAATGGTATATCTTTAAACATTCAAAGCAATCTGTTTTTTTGTTTTTCTTACTTTTCTTGTTTTCTTTGCTCAAGCAAAACCTTTTTCTTTACAAGCTGTGTTGTAAAACTTTCGATGTAAAATATTTCTAAATAAGTGTACGAGTAAGTCTTATGAATGAGAACTTGTGCATTCTATAAAAATGTTTGACGTAAAGCCTTTTTCAGAAAACCACGCTGTCCTCGTCATTAAATTCGAATAAATTACTTACAGCTGACTTCTGCGCCTGATGTGACAACGTCTGAATCTTTCAGCCGAGTTAATACAATGAATGATAAATAGCTTTATGATCTCTTTATGATAAAGCGACAATCACAAAAATTTAGCATTCTGAAAAGTTCTAGAGGAAAATAGATTACATCTTTTACACTTCTTCCATATCTCGTTTCAATTGACGTATATCTGTTAACATTAAATTCAGGCATATCTAATAGTTTTCTAAAACCTTAAAAAGAGAGTAAAAGTTTCCCATATAGATTTTCTTAGCATACCATTCTTTGAACTGATTAAGTAATACTCAAGCATATAAATGTAAATACTGAAAACATTTTTAAACATGAGGACTCTACCCAAAAAAAGGTTTGTAGAAATGTGTGAGGTTTCTGTTCAATGGCCTCTCCAGTCTGTGTTAAGGGTGAATGATCACCATACGTTTATTTTCATTATAATTAGTTTTGACTTTCATGATGTTCAATATCCAAAATAAAAATACTAAATCTTGAACTAAACGTTTTTGTATTGAACGTAGTTTTTCATTTTATTTCCACCCTATTAGCGTTGTCTTTTAAAACGGGTTCAATCACATATATCTATAAGAGTGACCTAGAGGCTGTAGATGAATTAATAAAGGAAATATAGTATGAATCAAACATATAATGTTTATCAATATGAATAATTTTGTGTTATAATATAGTATACCAGTTTGAGTCAAATGTTTTTCATGTTTTTTTTAATGAATTAAAGTTTTTGTTTTACCAGATCGTTCAAGTCTAACATTTATATGCAACATTTTGTGTAATTTTAAAGCTCACAACAAGATGAAAAATCTATATTTTTAAAGTTAAATCTTTAAACTTGATTCCCCTATTTTTTTGCATTTTAGAATTATTGAAGAAAAAACAGTAATTCGTGTCTTATAACGACATTATTGGAAAAAAGGTCTGACAGCAGCAGCTGCGAATCGAGTAATCTGCAACGTGGTAGACAAGGATGTTTTAAGGAAAAATACAGCTCAGTGGTGGTTTTGTCGTTTTATTCAGGGAGGTACCATTCTTTAAGATCAGGAATGCTCAGATCAACCATCAGTGGTGAATAAAGAGAAGTTTCGTGCCCTGGTGGAGAAGCAGCCCAGTAAGGTTTTGGGATTTTTTGAAAGTTTGAGAAAATGTTTAGGTATATACACACACAAATGTTATTTTATATTATAACAAGTAGAAGAAGGAATAACTTTGTCATTTAATAACCGATTATGGTAACTGTAAAAATAGATATTCGAATGCGTTGGCAAATATCTATTTTTACAATAAAATATAAATTCGATGTTAAATTGAACTAACACAACAAGTCTTCGGCAGTGGTATTAATTCAATTTAGTTATAACCGATTTAACAACTGAGGTAGTCGGAAAAATAAAATAACAAAATTAATAAATAAATGAATAAATAACAAAACAGACTGCAAAAAATTATAACCTTCTTTATTGTAATCTAACAAGTTGACAAATCAGACAAATTGGCTAATATACAACAGGGTAACTAAAAAATTGCCATTCAGTTTTGAGCAGACAGGTAAGATAAAATAATATAATTTTATAGATCTCATAAATTAATGATTAATTATTGATTTTGTTTTTAGATATTATGCTTTTTGAGATATTACATTCCTTTCAGATATTATATGCTCTGTATTTTTGCAATTAAATCGTAATAGAATCAACAGTCTTCGTTTTAGATCTCGAAGGAGAGCAAACATATTTTGTGTAAATAAAAGAATATTTTTGACTGAAATGACTTATTATAATTAAATAATATTCTGGACTTAGTAATATTGAATTTTCCTCGACAAATCTTTCTACTATATGCTCTGCCAAACATTTCGCGCAATAATAAAGCACTGCTCCGATTTTTTCTTTCTTTCTTTGTAATCGTTTGAATGTTTCAAATCCTTTTCTTTTCTCAAACTGAGGAGTCTCAGAGTCGCCCTGTCCCACTGAAATCGATGTTGATATTCGACATGATTTCAAATGGTAATCAGATCCAAACTGATCCAAAAAAATCCAGGCATGGATGATCTCCAAAATTCTCAACGAAAAGTTTAAAATTTGCACAAGCCAAAGTCTCCATTCGAATGTTATAACATGTTTCGGTTCTGTCGGGAAATTTTCACGGAAAAATCACTTCATTTCCTTGCTCGAAGTACAATGAGAATATCTTTCTCATTCATCCCCTCTTTTAAAATAAAATAACCCGAAACTTCCTCCCTCCGGGTCGAGGCTTGCACACTTCAACAAGAACAAAAAAAACAAAAGACAATTATTAATGCGTCTCACATCACACACAAGAATGTCTAAGCACAACCATCACTAAAAAAAGATATCAAGTCATTGTACAAAAAACGAAAGAAAGCAGACCACATCCATACACAAAACCCACTGAGGTAGTGTTTCACAGTAATATAGGAACCCTTAGATAGAGCTCAATTTGACGAGTGTCCACATTTAAAACTATTTCATAATAAAACAAAATAAAAATGCATATATACTTTATAAAAATATATTGTATTTATGTATTTATGATTATTAATTATTTAGAAAATACTAATTCAATTTATTTATTTAAAAAATCTACACAAAATTAATCAACTTATTTAAAATTTTACAATTATTTAAAATTTGAAATAAACTTCAACATTACATATTTTCAGATTATAAGAATTAAAGTATTAATCATCCATCTGGGTAGGAGAGACACAATTCCAAATCAACATACAACATTCAAATACAAAACATCAAACACGCAATGTATTTCTCACAACTCTTATCAAGGAGTCTAAGAAATATACTTATAATTATTTTTATGTTTATCCTTTATGTCAACACAAATAATTTTTCAAACATAATAAATATTAAAAACCGTAAGATTCTAAACGCTTCTAAACTTTTGATTAAAGACAAGTTTTAGTAATAAAATGCATAATAATCATAATAAAAATTATTTTATGGGGCATAATTTCCGTCACAATTGATTTTTATCATCAAGAAAATTCCGATGGACTCAGTTACTTATATCATAACCCTCAAATATTAGAGATTAGGTATCCGAAAGATTGTGTCATATAAACGTAAAAAATGAGACAATGAATTGCGTCGCCTTTAAATGAGACCGGCTGGTCAAGGACTTCCTGGTATTTTCCATCCGAAGTTTCTATGGCTGCTAAAATGACCTAAATGATTTATGTCTTCCACATGGAAAACAATCCTATTCAGAGTGTCACTACGTATCGCCACTTTCCCTTAATTACCCATTTAAATGTGTCAATTAATGATTGAAATGTTAAGTAGTAACAGATTGGCCTAACGATAGCCACTTATTATATATTTTTCGAATGTTTTGTTACTAATATATGAATATTTTGTTATAATTTTAATTTGTTCTGTTTTACTAAAACACTAATCTTCATCATTTCATTCTCCTTTGAATTTATTTCACCCATTCAAACATAAAAAAAACTTTCCTATCCTTAGTTGGTACAATGTTTTTAACCAACCTTGATAGACTACTCGGATGAAGAATTATTTCATAAGATATGAAAGGTCTCTGAGTCTTACTTCTTTAAATTGTCCTTGATCTAATTCAATGCGTTCTCCAATTACAAAACGTAATGGTATTAATATAGAGGCGGGTAAATAAAGTACAGTATAGCCTCTAAATTTGTCCAGAAATAGGTTGTTAAGATCTCCATTTTCATTTTCTCCAATTTCATATTCCAAAATTGTATCATTTTCACTATAATTGATCATAAATAATTATCTTCCTCCATAGGATCTTGAATATCTGCTTTTAAATCTTAAAATTTTTGGCCAAAAGTATTTGGCAATAGAATTTACCCAAATTTAGAGAATTGTTTGACTGTCAATAGGTATAGACGAGGACTGACTCTCGGGTTCGACGATTTTTTCATCTCAAAGGAAGAAATGGCCGATAATTAATATTAATAGAAAGGAGTATTCTTGAAATATATCGGAAATTGAGGATAATGCGCCGTGGTTATATTGGTTGCAAGACGCTGGAACTATTAACGTAATTGTTGAAATCGTATTGATCCTCTTTAATTTCCAATCCAATGAAAACAAAATTTCGGATGAGGACAAATTGTTCTGTCATGAATGGGGAACGTTACTGGCAAACATTGGCCCAGGATGATGTTGTCAACCAAGAAGGATTAGTAACAAAATGTATTATAAAAACTTAACTAGCATAAGATACTGTGGAGATGAGAAAAATACATCTTAATTAAGCATTTTAAATTTAAATTTGATCTATGATAATATTGACCTAACAATCGATATTGCCAAGCGAAATTTTAATTCTAAATTGTATAAATTCAGTGAATTCTCCTCTTTCAATCTTCAGGGGACGGTCACTGATATTGTAGCCGCCATTTAGAGACAGGAAAGAAGAGAGCACTTACCTAAATATTTACAATATTGAAATAGAATTACAAAAGCTCAATAATTTCGACTCATCTTTTCCCCATGAAAGTTCCTTTTTCTTTTTTCTGTTCTACTTAAATGGTTTTCTTATTTCTGGGCCCATCATAGATTACTGATATTTATAAGTAAGTTATCTATCAGCATTAATCAAGCATTAATTAGCCAGTTTCTTTTTTCGGTATTAAAAGAAGGATAATTATAATTACCGGAGCAGATTGTCAAGCAATCGCCTCAAGTTGCAAAACTCGGACAAGTGGATACAAGAAGCATTTCTTCCGGCAACAGCTAATTAGTTATCAAATATGGCCGTATTTTATCATTCTTACAATTACTGTTGATTAACTATAAATTTTATCAAATTAAGAAAAAAAATATTAATTAATTATATAAATTATTAATTTTTTTGATAGTTTATAGGATTAACGTTTTTTTTAATATTTTTTTTAATTTAATAAAAATTTATAGAAAAAAATATTTTTATATAATTTTATTTTTGGAAAAATCGTTTTAAAAAATGATTTATTTTTTAAATTTTATATTTTAATAATTATATTTTTTAATTGATTTTTACTTTAATTATTATAATAAAAATATTGAAATTGTAGATAATTTATTTGATTCGTTTATTTATTTATTCGTTTTCTAATAATAAAATTAATAATTTTAATTATAGAAAAAATCAAAATTTTTATATTTAAAATATGATTGAAAAAGAAATGAATAAGAAAAACCGATTATAATATTTTTATTCATATTTTTATTTTTTTTATCCATTCAAAGCTTAAAACTAGTAAATAAAAAATTTTTTTTTAAAAACAAGGCTTTATATAAATAAGTCCCTTAAAAATATATTTAAAAATTTTTAATTTTCATCAATTTTATCGTTTCTGAGTCGATATTTCTGGTAAGCAACTCGAACTAGATGTCCGATCGAGCAGCTTGTGATCACAAAATAACCTGAAGGTTAGAGAGATCATTTTAATATGCATTTCGGTGCGCTCTAACGTTGAGATTACTGAAGAATCCCGAATTATTGTTTCCTACACGAATATTTTAACCAAATATTTATGTACTAATCGCTTATTTAGATAGTCTGGTTTTCGGAGCGCTGTTCACACCGCTTAAACTGCTAAAAACACGAGAACATTATAGAAAGTCTGGAATACCTGCGTCCAGAAAATCGATGAATTTTTAAAGTTCCTCATGACAAAGACATAACCAAATAAACTTTTAGGTAGTCAAGTACGAAATTTATAGAACAAATTATTATAATTTACCAATAAAAATATTTAAGTCATTCATCAAAGTATGTACCTATATTATTGACATATTTTGAAATTTAAACGTCAACTTGTTGAGGCCGTTTGAATAAAAATTTGGAGGAGAGAATCTTTATATTATTGGGAGGCCATTTTTACGGCATCTTCATAATTGAATTTTTTTTCTATCAAAAAAAATTTTCAAATTGAGGAAGAAATGGTTATCAGTTTGAGCTAGGTATGGTGAATATGGAGGATGATTACCAAGTTCAAACTCAAGTTTTTGTAGTTTTGTCACGGTCTTAAGTACAATATCTACTTTTGAATCGTTGTGGAGCAAGATGGGAGTAAACCTGTTTACCGAATGCGGCAGTTTTTGCTTGAGTTTCTGAATCATATCTGGAAGATTCAAATTAAGTATAAACGTGTTGTTATTGTTTCGTGTAAAAATTTCAGTTTTTATCATTATCATTTTGCTTTGAAATTTATTGAAAATTATTGAATAAATTCTAAATTTTTCTCTAAATATATATATAATGAAAAGAAAGGCCATTTTTTAATATTAAATTTATTCACAATACATACGCGTTTCACCATTTCGGCATCTTCAGTGCAATGAAATAAAGTGATTAATTGCTATTTATAAAACTATTACATCATACGTCTCAAAAACATGCTTTTTTTCTTTTTTTAGTAAATCTTTACACCTAAAAAATAAATCTTAAAATAAATCTTAAAACACCTAAAATAAATCTTTACACCTTTCTTTTTTTATATAGTAAATCTTTTCACCAATATTCCATTGAATGAAACCATTAATTTATGCGTTAAATTATGGGATAATTTGGTAGAAGACAAAACTAAGTCATTGAGTAGTAAAGCATTAAGAGAATTATTGGAATTCAGTACTAAAAACGTACCATTTATTTTTAATGAAGAATGGTTTATGCAAACTGATGGAATCGCTATGGGTTCCCCTTTAGCGCCTTTGATGTCCTCTATCTTTTTGCATAATTTAGAACAAAAGTTCAATAATTTTAATGGCGAATTATCTTTATTTTATACGAGATATGTTGATGACACTTTTCTTATATTTAAAGGTGAAGATAATGTCTCACGCTTTTTAGAGTTTGTAAATGATCTTCACCCTAATATCAAGTTTACCTTTGAAATGGAAAATACTAATAAACTATCATTTTTAGATGTATTAATTGAAAGAATGAAAGATAAATATCGGACTCGAATATATCGGAAAGCAACTGATACCGGTTTGTACAGTTGTCCAAACAGGTTTTCTGACCCAAAATACAATGGTAACATGATTAAAGGTTTGGTACATAGAGTCTGGAGTTTAACATCAACCTTTGAGATATTTGATAATGAAGTTGATGAACTTCAAAATAGGCTTTCTAAAAATGGATTTAATAAAAAGTATTTAAATAAAATCATAAAAGATACTGTTGAATCCATTTATTTAAAATCAAATAATGCATCAAATATAACTTCGGGAAATTACATTGATAATCAAATGACTATCAATCTAAAATTACCGTACTCAGAGAGAGCAAAAGAGTTCAAACGATTTTTAGAACATTGAACACCTGTTGGCTTAAAATTGAGAGTAATCTTTTTAACTAATAAATGCCGGAACTATTTTTCCAACAAATCAAAAACTCCTTTGTATATTAAGGCAAATCTAGTTTATCAATTCAAATGTTACAAGTGCGAAGCCTTGTACATTGGAGAGACAAGTCGTCATCTCCGCACTAGAATTGCTGAACATACTCAATCGAGTAGAAATA
>MQRK01216696.1:10753-32987 GCA_001938485.1 Girardia tigrina
CAAATATATATATATATATATATATATATATATATAACTAAGAATGTTGTGTATCAGACAGCTTTACAGTAACAGAATTAGTGCTTTTGTGAATTATCCATTTCACAAAGAAATATGAAGTAGCAAGCACTGAGCTAAATAACATGACTAAAAGACTCATTAAGTATCATTAGCTTGTGTAAGAAGCTTTAATGAAATTCTAGACTCTCGTCATCTCTCAACGTAAGTAATATATTGAACGACCACAGTTAGCTTCGCTTTTATATTATATTTTTAATACTTATTTCATTTAATAAATACTGATTCTAATAATTACTATTTAAAAATTATTGTTTAATGTTGCTAATAATCTTTACAGGTCTTACACTTATTCAAAATATTCAAAGAGATCTAAAAGTTATAGAAGTAAATTGGAGAGATTCTAAACTGAAGATAGCTGTTCCAACCTTATTAAATACTGATGTTGAGGTAAATATGATAGTTTGGAATCTTGCTACAATTTTTTTATGTAGATTATTTAGTTATTTAAAAAAATACTGTTCTAAAAATTAAATTATTAGCACACTAACTTGAGTATTAGACACCAATATGTTGTAAAATGTATCTAGTATACCTCGATAGTTAGCGTAATTTGTTATCTCGTCAGTAATGAGTTCAAATAAAGTATTGTACAGTTACTTCCGACTTGTACAATGTGTACATTTTATTAGAATCACCCTCTAAAGAGGATGTAAAGGGAGAAAAACAGTGTTGAAAACGTAATACATAAAATACCACACTGAAGTACAACATTTAATAAACATCATTCTTTTCTCTTATAGGTGTAATTACATTTTGATAAAAAAACAACAAAGAAGCTTTTCAAATTGGTTTATGACTGTGTTTGTATTAATCTCATAAATCAAGAACTTTAAAATAACATGTGGATAATCGATGATTGTGATTACAAATAAAATAATTTAGATAAGACATACCAGAATCGCGGCCTATTTGAAAACTTTATGCAGCCAAATTGAAATTTTTACCTGTTTTTAATATTATGCAGCACAAATATTTAACATTTTATATGTGATGACAGTTTTATCAAAGTAATTAATTCAATTCATCTTAGTAAACTTGAATCGGATTATGTCGATCCTTTTTTATACCATAATTCTGTGGCTAATTCATGAAAGCTGTTTATTGCGGTTGTGAGGAATATTTGAATGTTTGAAGTTTTGTGTTTGAATGTGTATGTTGATTTGGAAATGTGTCTCTCCTACCCAGATGGATGATTAATATTTTAATTCTTATTATCTAAAAATATGTAATGTTTAAATTTATTTTTAATTTAATTTAATTTTAAAATATTAAATAAGTTAATTTATTTTTATAATATTTAATAAATAAATCAAATTAATATTTTTTAATAATCATTTTAATTATTATCCAATAAGTTTTGACTAAATATTTTAATAAAATATTTATTTCCCCATTTACTAAAAGAATAAAGAGAATTAATTCATTAATCAATTTCGTTTATAATGCAAATGTACGAAAGTTTTGACAAAGATTGTCTTTAGGACAATCAAAGTTGTTGTTTAAATAAAAATATAAAAAGTCAAATTGGTGTTCTTAATAGCAGTATTTAAGAATTCAGTGTAGAAATTGTAACTTTATGAACAATAACTGCTATGGTATAATTAAACTTTTGGAATATTGATGGCTTCTAGATTTAAGTATTTTAAATGATTGCAGTCGAACTGAATGAACTAAAAAATATAAGATGAACATAAATTATACTGATTAATATTAAGATATAAAATCCTTTGGAAAGCTTAAGCTTTATGAAAATCACTTATGATCATACAATTCAAGTAATTTCCCATTATTAAAAGTCTATAAAAGTGACCATAAAACTTGTTCAAGTATTCTATTAAAATCTCAAAATTACTTCAAGAATTCATTAAAAAATTCTTATACTTTCGAAAATAAAAAGAAATTTTCAAAATATTCTTAGCTCCATTAAATGTAGAAGTGAAATTAGTTCCTCTAAATTTTAAAATGGAACTAATTGAATTAAAATTAAGCATCGAGTTAAAATGGATGTTCGAAGCGAAGTTCAGAAGTATTTTACAACAATACATCAATATTTTACAACAATAATAATAAGGAATATGAAAACATAAATTCACGGTGCATTCTTGGATCTAGATCGCCAGTTCTCGAGTCGGATTATTGTTATCGTTGTATCTCTTGTTGCTGTTTCCATTATCATTGCTGATGATAATGTATGAAACTTCAAAATATGTTCTATAATCAATTTTTTTAAAAGGTTTAAAATAAATTATTTTTCAAAAATATCAAATATTCATCGAAAAGTCGCTTGCGATACAGTCGAATTTTGTCCTCGATTTTCGATTTAGCTCTATCGATATCTCTCTCGGATCCCTCGAGAACGATCGAAACTTCGTCGTCTCCGTTTTTCCGCATTCGATGTCTTATTTATTCGACGTCCACATTCTTTGGAGTTCTTTTTTATTCGAGATTCACTTTTATTGCTTATCAATCCGAGATGTTGCTATTTCATTTGTCGCCGAGCTTCGGCTGACTGGCATTGGAATTGAACAAAGTCTCTTTGATACGATGCTCGCATCGCTTTAACAAAAAATGAATGCGAATTGGCAAATCTTTTGATGTCTACGATGGCAAACAGTCTTTTCGAATACGGTCTAGTTTATTTTCGTACAAACTCATAAGATAGAATATTTACCATTTTCGATTTCAAAATGAGTCGTAACTCTCAAATCTTTGAATCAATAAACTTTATTTTTAAAAAGTTGTGCAGTTTCCGCTTAACATATTTAAATAAAAACTCAAAGAAAAGATCTTAATGCCATCAAACTTCTTTCACACCTAGAATATAATCTGGAACTTGTGCCATCCATCTATCACCTTTTCCTTTCATGGTACACTTTTTTCAATAATCTGGGTGGCGTCTAATACGGGGATCTAGAATTTTTTGCCCCTGAAAACAAAGAATGGTAGCACATTGGGATTAAACAACTTGTTAAAGATGAATTCAAGCTATTGATTCAAGTGGTCTTTACTTTGGATCTTGTTTTTTTTGTTTTTGTAAAATTACTTTGAAATTTAAAAAAAATCCGAACTTGTGGTTCATCTTAATATTTTTGAATAAAGGAGCGTTGAAAATATCTTTAGTATCATTACCTAAAAATATACATACCTTGTATATGTAAAATTTAACGATAAAGCAGTTTAAATATTTTATGAAAAATATTAGAATTATGCTACTATCTTTATTTAAAAATACCATTTTTATCTAACAAGTTTAGTACACCATAGTATAGCGCTGATATGTGTCACAGGTAATTACAAAAATATCATCATATCATGTTCTTTTTATTTAACGATAATTTTTTGAAACATAAATTTCTTTTCTTAAGGATATTTTATCGTTGGAAGATATCGAAGAAAAACTGAAAAGTTATCTAACTGATTTAAATGTAAATTGCTTGATTATGTTGACTTGTGGCAAAGATGTTATTCAGAGACGAGGATATGTTTTATTTTCTAAAGACTTAGAATTAGTAAATAAGGTGGACAAATAATTTTTAATTTCATGGTGTTATTTATTTCTTTACTCTAATTACAGTTGAGAAATTATTTTCTGTCAGAATGTGAACTAAAAGTTCAACAATTCATATCACGTCTCTCGCCAAATATTGTGGCTTTCACAGAAAATAATTTAGCAACAACACGAAAAGTATTTATTCCAATCTTGGAAAACTATTTTGCCGAGGAATCAAGACTTCAATATCAATCAAATAATTGCAATATTAATGAAGACATATTTGTAATATTTTAATTTTTTATATGATATTTAATTATATTTTAAATATTATATAATTTAATTTATTTTTGTATTGAAATATATTTTTTATTTTCCTAAAGTTTTAAACTAATGATGTACTTTTAATTATCCTTTACTATCAAAATAGTTTTAATTTCTGAACATAGATATTTGTTATATGTTTTGTTATTTTTATTTCAGGATTCATAATTGTTTATTTACAAAAAGTATTTTTTTAGTAATAATATTATATGTACTCCAAAACTTCTAATAATCCCCCTGGGGGATTATTCTATTTTTTTAAAAAAAGTTTGAAAAACAAGAACATGGGGAATTATTAGATATCTTTAAAAATCAAAAAATTTTTTATAAAATCAAATTCATTCATCAATTTCTGAATAGCTAGATTCCGAATAGTCCTCATCAACAAGAACTTGATGATTTATAGTGGCACAATATTTTGTTCTAAATTTGTTACCAAATGGCGCATCTTTGGCAAAGAGCAAGCTCATTTGTATTCGATGTTTGGTTCATCCCACATTGCCAGTTCTGCTTACCAAAAATGGCCCACTAGGCATTTGTATTCGATGTACACCTCCAACAAAAATATTAAAGAGAGGCGCACTTCGAACCCATTTAAGCTTTGAGAATAAGTTGAGAGCATTTCGCCCCAATACTTCTAATCATTCACTTTACCACGTTCATCTAAGAAACATGAATGAAAACTTTATAATCAGCTCTTTTGAAAGAGTATCCATAGCAATATTAACCCATTTTGAAATCAGCTCGCATGGCTTGGTTTAATAAGTCTATTAATAATTAAAAAAAATTCCGCGTATGGAATTATTAGAAATGGGTGATTATTCTGGAGAAAAAAATTGGTCAGAAAAAATACGTGTACTGGGGGATTATTAGAAGATGGGGATTATTAGAAGGATTATTAAATATATGTTAAATCGTATATATATATATATATACAGTACGGATAAAATTAACCGGGACAAGCCTAAAATTTCATTTTCCCCCCAACAAAAACATATTACAAATGAAATCCAAGCAAGCAGGTGTTTATTTTATAGGAAACTGGGACCCCAACGACTGTTTAACAGTTTATGGATTCTTTCAGGCATATTTGAGCAGAATGACACGCACAGGTTATGAATGTCACTGTAATTGTACCAAAGGTGTTGAGCTTGCGCAATCAATTCTTCAACTGTGGAGTAGCTGCCAACCTTGTAAACTTTCCGTTTCAGCATGCCCCATACATTCTCATTGAGGCTAACATCCGGTGAGTTGGGCGCACAATCAAGGAGCTGGATGCCTTGCTGATGGAAGAAGGCCATGATTCGCTCTGCCTTGTGGCAAGGCACGTTATCCTGTTGAAACTCCCATGGGCTGTTGGGAAACCACGTGGCAACCTGCGGTAGGAAATATTGCTGCAGAAGGTTGACATACCTTTCAGCATTCAGAGTGCCTTGAACGGGGACGAGGCAGCCAGGCCTTTCGCAGATATGATTCCCCAAAACATCACCTTCCGGGCGAATGTGACGTTCCGGACAGTGTGGACCTCACGGATGCGGCAATCCTTTGAACGTCGAACGAATGGTTTTGCTTTGTGCCCCAATTCCACCGTCGTCTCGTCACTGAATATGACCTGTACAGTAAGGGTTGGGACCAGCAGTGACATGAGAATAAGGTAAGCAATGAAAATTAAATGAAATTTCGCTTACTTGACTCCAGTCATCCTCGTCTTACACCGCACGCACGTGAGCCCATTGGTGCCTATCTTTTTTGCGGTTGGTGTTAAGGAAGGGAATCCAAAGTGGTCGATAGGCATACAGGTCACATTTTCTTAGGAGTTGCTTCACTGTGTCGAGGCACACACTCGAGCCAATGCTGCCAATGCTGATGCGCATTTCCTGAGCAGTCTTCGTTGGAAACTTCTTAGCTTCCCGAACGATAAGACTCTTAAAATGCCTGGTCAACTTCTCCTTCCTGCCGCAATGTCCCTTTCGTCCACTCTGCGCTTTCTGTAGAATTCCATCTCGTAATGATACGATTCACAGCACTCTTAGATAAATTCAAATCTGTAGCTATCTCGCGTTTCGTCTTACTGGTGTGCAAGTACAATGCAATCACTCGCTCTCGATCCCCTAATGTGGTATCACTCATTGTGCCTGGAGAACAGAATGACAAATAATGGCTTTCTGAGAATTCTATTTATAGACTCCACATACCCAATAACAGACATAATGTACTGGCGTGTAGTGTGCATGTGTCATTACTTACAGTATCCTTTGGCTTCTTTTTTAGGCTTTTTGTGTGTGCATGTGAGTTCATTTACTTGGCTTTGACTATTACTCGTGTGTGTGCATGTGCGTGTGAGAAAGAGCAACACAGGTAGTAGAAACACATGTCATGTGCAGTGTGCTTTCCCTCTGTACAACAGGTGTGAACATGGTTTTGTGGAAAAAATGAAATTTTAGGCTTGTCCAGGTTAATTTTATCCGTACTGTATATATATATATATATATATATATATATATATATATATTAACATATAACTCCTTTAACAATGACATTTTTAATAAATAATAAATCATATCAACATTTCGATCAATAAACCTCATGTAAAATTCCCTCAAACATCTTTTCTTTTTTTTAAACCAGGTTAATAAAAATTAGTATTACAATTAGTATTAGTATTTGAGCTTCAAATCGGAGAATTCTTAAATTCTGGAAAGATTATTTTTTAGCAGTAAAATCATTTTTATTGTAGTATTTACTTTTTCTATCCAAAAAAATATACGACTGAACAGATAGATGTATCTCGGGTTCCGTATTGTTAAGTGATATTAAATCGATATTGCTTTTTCAAAATTTATTGATTTCTCAAAAGCTTTACATTGAGAATCATTCAAATTTTGATCTATCCGTCACTGACGATTAGATTTTAAGATTTTTCAACAATTCATTTAATCAGACTATTTCAGGTTTTATAATACTAATGAAATATAGATATTTAACATTGGACATATAAAAATTTAAAAATATTTTTAATATAATTTATTTATTTATTCTTATATAAACATATTTTTGTCTATAGTTATAACAGGTTTTTGACACATTCATAAAATAGTAGTAAAATCAGTTATTTGAGCAATAGTTAACGTTTTATAATACCAATAAAATCAACAAAAAATTATTATATCTATCAAAATTAAATTAAGGTCTCTGCACCGTAAGAGGAATTATTTTATCAAGACATTTTAATATCTCTCTATACAGAAACGTTTTTTGCACGTATAGTCTTGTCAGTTGGTGTTTAATATAAATGTTTTATGCAGAATATTAACGACAATTTTCAAAGAAAATTTCCGAATAACTTCCCTCTATATTTTTCATGCTTTCATTCTTATATTAACATGCGCGACCTAGATATCTCACTTTAGATGGTTGAGCAAAAAATGTTGAAGTAAGATTTACTATGTATGGTAGATGATCAACACTAGAAACCTAGAGGTTGCAACTGCATTTTGGTTTTCGGTGGTATCTTTGAAAAGAAGATATTTTTAGATACCTACTGTCGAARKGTMWSTKRCYWCWGWAATMWWWTKAATTTATCMATCRSAAATCATTTCGGTAAAWTATCAAWTYWWTGATCATKMWTAASARAMTATATATCATMTGYCWGATCGTTTYTTGTATAWWYTGKTWCAWAKMWTYMATKRAWKMTWTGWAMCARWWTATACAARAAACGATCWGRCAKATGATATATAKTYTSTTAWKMATGATCAWWRAWTTGATAWTTTACCGAAATGATTTSYGATKGATAAATTMAWWWKATTWCWGWRGYMASWKACMYTTCGACAGTAGGTATCTAAAAATATCTTCTTTTCAAAGATACCACCGAAAACCAAAATGCAGTTGCAACCTCTAGGTTTCTAGTGTTGATCATCTACCATACATAGTAAATCTTACTTCAACATTTTTTGCTCAACCATCTAAAGTGAGATATCTAGGTCGCGCATGTTAATATAAGAATGAAAGCATGAAAAATATAGAGGGAAGTTATTCGGAAATTTTCTTTGAAAATTGTCGTTAATATTCTGCATAAAACATTTATATTAAACACCAACTGACAAGACTATACGTGCAAAAAACGTTTCTGTATAGAGAGATATTAAAATGTCTTGATAAAATAATTCCTCTTACGGTGCAGAGACCTTAATTTAATTTTGATAGATATAATAATTTTTTGTTGATTTTATTGGTATTATAAAACGTTAACTATTGCTCAAATAACTGATTTTACTACTATTTTATGAATGTGTCAAAAACCTGTTATAACTATAGACAAAAATATGTTTATATAAGAATAAATAAATAAATTATATTAAAAATATTTTTAAACTTTTATATAGCATATTTGTCTTAAAAAATTCCAATAAATTTTTTAAATTTTAATGAGGTTTTTCCGTTATTTCCAAAGTATGGTAAAAATCTTTGAATACCAAGTGGTCAGGAAGCCGTGTCTCCACGTTATTTTAGGAAGAGAGGTGGACAGAAAACGGTAATAATCGCCTTTCATTTTATGAATTTCCTCTAGCGTCTCATCATCAATCTCCAAAGTCGTCACTCTTTCCTCTACATCACTCAAAGCCATATTTAAATGTGAATCAAAAGCATTTAATTTGCCTCGTAATTCTCTATCGTTTTTTATTTTAACGTAAATTCGCTCATTTAAGCTCAATCGAATCAGATCGAGTGGCTCATCGATTACGGAAATGTCAGAATTTAAAACGTCGCCAGAAATCGGATCCATTTAAATTTCGTTTATCAATTTATTCTTTTCTTTTTTTTTTAATTGAAAATTAAATCTTTTATTTTTTTTATGAAACTTTTCCTTTTTAATTCAAAACTCAAAAAAAGAAACGATTTGCCACTGAAAAATTCAAAACACTTTCAAAAATTGGTATTGAAAAAATTGGCATAAGACAAATTGAAAATTGTTAATTGTGATTATAATTCACAAATTAACACACATAGCACACACACTTAATTAACACACATACTTAAACCAATCACATTCCACATTAAACAAAACATGCATACACACTTACATGCAATCCCAAGGTTCATTCAATCAAATTACATTACATAATAACTTACTTACCAGGCAGACATTAACCGCAATCAGAACAAAACAAAAATGAGGCTCACCATTCATAATTTACATTTTAGATTCGACTTCATTCGCATAAAAATAAAACTATAATTCGTTGAAATTGCTTGTAAATTCAATCGAAACTATTTTATCAAATGAAGAATTGTTTACTTTATTTTTCGACTTAATCATTTATTTAAATTATTTATTTTATTTATTAATTTTTATTTAATTTAATTTCTTTTATTTAATTGGTTAATTTATTAATTTAATTATTTAATTATATATTTTATTTATCAATTCCTAAAAATGGAAAAAATGTTCGGTCAAATCGGCAATTCTCCGCTCCACCAAGTATAAAATATAACTATATCATAATAACTATAACTATATCATATGGTTGGCCATAGTCATTTGATCTAATCATAACACATAAATTACGGTTTGTCTGAAACTGATCGAAATAAAGGATTTTTAGCACATTTTGAGAAGGGTTCACTGAATAAATTTCCTTTTTTAGTTGTTGTTTTTAACTTTAAAAAATATTAATATAATATATTAAATTAAAAGTATCTACTAAAAATCCACTTTGAGCATTTCTTTAAAAGTCGTAAAGTAAAATGTAAAATGAATTATGCTTCCCTATGTAAAATTCTGCTATTATTTTTTTCGATGTTTTTTGTCAAATTGTATCTGAAGCAATGCTGTATTGAGATACAGAATCAAAAGAAGTCATTCATCAAGTGATGGAAAATCCGAAAATCCATATTAATTATAACTATTAAAATTTTAAATATTAAGAAAATAAATAATTAAGCTGTGAGTTCTGGATAAAAGTCAGTAACTTCTATAGAATTGTTTTTCATATTAATTATGACATTTATTATGTGTTAACCTTTGATCTTATTATAGCTTATTTAAGATTAATGTACGATTTATATTCCGATGATCATTTGACTTTGCAATAATAGTCTTAGAAAAATTTAAATAAACACTTCTAAAATATTACGTTATCAGATCTTGACATTTATTTACAGTTACATAAAATATGTTTTAAATGGTTAATTTATGATCTAAATCATTTTTTTAGATTTTGTATAAAAATTCTTATGTATTTCTTGTTTTTTGATTTGAATTCTAAATTGTTAATAAATTGTATTAAAATGATTGTAAGGATTTTTCAAATTTCATTTTTAAACATGTTTCAAAGTTTCACTCCTTCATCAGTAATAATAATTTTATATTTGTTAGTTTTAATGCATTGATGTTTTTAGTTTTTTAATAATTTAAGATATTATTGGATAATAATGGCGAAATATTTTTATATTTAATTTAACATTTTAAGATTTTAAAGGGATTTACTTGCTCCAAACTCATCCCTTGAAACAGTAGAAAATTTCTTTTACAATATAACCAATGATCAAGAACCATACTCGATCGACTCAATTGTAAATGCTCACAAATCCTGGTTTTGAGATGACAATTTGTGTGTGTGTATTATGTATATTATTGAGTCTTGAGAACATTAATTTGATATTTTTGAAAAATAATTTATTTTAAGCTTTTTAAAGAAATTGATTATTGAACATATTTTGAAGTTTCATACATTATCATCAATAATAACTTAATTTGCAAAATATTTTAATGTTATTGAATCCTTATTCAAATATTTTACTAATTACTAATGTGAAATAATTAACAGTAACTATGTCAGTGTTATAAATTAAGTTAGGGTTGTTTTAACGAAGTGTGTAAATCGACAGATTTGAATTATTTAGGATTACCGGCTCGAGAACTTGGTTTTATTAATCTCGATATCTCCCAAGATATCGTGGCTCTAAGAAGACGTTAAAGATAGTGCCGGCCTTCGATAGGCGAAAAATGTATCCTTATGGCTTGAGCTCCTCAATGCTCTGCGAGGACAAGCAGACGATGTTGCTGCTGGCGCTATCTGGAGAAGCAACAGTTATGTTCTGGAAACTGATCGAAACGTCGATGAAGGATTTCGAGAAGAGTGCAACGGCGTTCATCGAGGCTTTCGCATCAATTCCTTGATTGTCGTGGACGAGGTTCGTCTCACTATGCCTAGAAATCGGCGAGAGCGTTCACTACTTTATGGTTGATTTGAAGCGATTAGTCATGGTTATTTGAGGAGGTGCCGGCGGCTGTGATGTCTTTGGGACCCATACTTTTATAAGCGGGCTGCCCGAAGCGGCCATAAGGAGCGTGGAAGCCGAGGTGCAAGATTTGGATTGGCTGGTTCAGTTGTACCACGTGCATGTTGAGGTTGCACACACATTCACCCAGGATGTTGTGGCCATGGCCCAGCCGGCCCGAAATTTAGCGTCGATCAGTAGGTTAAAATGCTTCTGTTGCAGAAAGAGTGGGCACGTCGCACGTGAGCGCGCGACCGAGAGACACTGCCATCGGGCAATGACAGACCAAGCAGGATCAAGGGGTCAGCAATGCTTCAGTTGCAGCGGTGCGGGTCACATTGCGAAAGAATATCGTTGAGTGGATCAAAAACCGGCGGATAACGGACAACTGTCTCACACTGCTGCGCAGATGGAGGGCCTGGACATAGTGACGCGCGACTAACAATCACCCCGGCAATCGTATGTGAGAAGGCGGGGATAGCGGTAGTTAACACGGTCCGTTCGACCACAGTGGTTAAAGAAGTGTTGGTTCCACCGTCCAAATTTATTCGTGTAAGGGAGTCGGTGCAGTTGATGGACGACTCGGAGGCGAGCATAAAATTCAGAGCGTCAATATCGATCGAGTGTGGTCGGAGACGAATCGAATGCAACGTATTGGTAGTGCCAAAAGTTATAGCGTCGAGGGTCGAGGTGCTTCTAGGAATGGACGTCATCAGGTAGTTCGGGAGCGTATGGGGATCAGAAGTGGCGATGGGGTCACGACGAGACAACATTTAATTGCATTGTTGGAAGATGAAGACTTCTCAGCTGAATTCGATGGCAAATTATGGACCGTGGCATGGAAGTAGAAATCTGGCAAGGAGCCACCAGAACCGATAAAAAAGGTTGCCGAACCCGATGACCGGTAGATGGGACGTAGTGGATTGTAGACGGGGACGAGTGTGGTGCGATGCGAGCTCTATCGCAACGGGCATCTCTGTAGAAATCGGGGAGAGGTGGTCGAGAACGCGTCTTAGTAGCGCAAGGAAGACGATATAGCTTACATAGATCTGGCATAGTTTGAGGCAGCTAATGAAGCTATGAAGGCGACAGTGGAATGAGTACTAAACAAATTCGAGAATATGACCGATCTGCCACAGTATTCCGATTATGATAAATACGTTGAAGGGCGATAGATCGGTCCATTCCAGGGGATCAGTGAGCTGCTGATGAAACAACGGATAAGCATCATACGGAAAACTTTTGAGTGGGACGAATGAAGTTTCTGGCGAGGAAGCTCTGGGGTCCTGGTCGAGTGTCAGAGAATCAAATCAAAGTAGTAGTGAATGAATGTCCTCGGTTTGCGTCAAGCAATCCCGCAGCTGTGAAATGGGAGAAGGGCGAGCTGGGCGTAAAAGGAACATGACAAAGTCACGCGATGGATGTAACGAACACTACCGAGGGGAAGTTCATAATGTTGGTGAACTGTGGACCAGAATGGTTCTCAGTGTGGAGAAGAATCGGATCTGAAAGTGAAGAGGGGCTGTGCACCGATCTCAAGGCGGTGTTTAACGAATTCGGGCCTCCAAAAGAGCTGTTAGTGGACAATTTCGCAACCAATCGGAGAGCAACGATTCGGAAACTGTTGGCAGGAACGGTCGTCAAGATCCTCTACTGTTGCGCAAACCAACCTAGCGGAAACGGGATCGCTGAGCACTGTCATCAGACGATCAAGCGCATGGCAGCGAGGAGCAGGAGGTCAACCGAGAACATGCTCGCGTGGTACCACGCCAATCCGAATTCAGTCGGCATAATTCCGGCATCGACTGTCTTCGCGGAGCAGAGGCGGCTGCCGTTGCTTAAAGATTTTGCGGGTCAAGGTCCGAAGATAATACAGGTTAGAGACAATTCAGAGATAGGAGTAGGTGACGTGATGTATGTGAAGCTAGCGAACCCAAGATGTACAAACCAGTGGTGAAGAGCGGTGGTGGGTGAGGTCCGACCTCACAATCAGGTGGTGATCGACGGGATTCCATTCCACGTGTCGCACGTCAGACGCGCTTCCTAGAGCTGCGATTCGTCTGCCGATGAAGGATCCAAGGACCCGATTGCAAATCTTGGATGCCTAAGGATGAGGTCGATAGTGACAGTTCTGACGGTTCAGACCGGGGCATGACAGAAGATGTTTTGGAGAGCGATCAGAGTCAAATGAGCGAAGGGACAGCACGGTGTCCGCGATGTGTGATCGTTCAACCAGCGCATTTCAAGGACTTTTTTGCACAGCACTGTATAGATCAGAGAAAGACGTACCCCTGTGCACGAGTGGTGTGTTCATATGTGCTTTAAGGACAAGGGGGAGTGTTAAAGGAATTAACAGTTATATATCAGAGTTATAACTTAAATTAGGTTTGTTTTAACGAAGTGTGTAAATCGACAGATTTGAAGATTACCGGCTCGTGAACATGATTTTATTTATCCGATGTCGCACAACTAATCCATTAATCAAGCTTCAATATGGGCAAAATAAGACTGTTTAAATTTATAAAATCTTTAAATAAATCTTTTATTATTAATTTTCAATGATATCTTCAATGTTAAACATTCAAAATTTTCAACAATCATCACAACAAAATCTAATGGTGAGGTTTAAAATGATAATCATTCTGAAGATATAAACGAGCTATTGAAAACGTATTGAACTGGCATTAATAAAAACAACTTTATTGGTATGGAAAATCTGAGGAGACTGAAGTAATGTTGATTAATCTCCTTATAATTATAAATATAATAATAATAAATATAATGTCGAACAATAAGAAAAACCTAATCGTCCAATCCAGAATTAAAAATTTAAATATCTAATGTATATAAAAGCATTGAATGTATATTAAAATTTGTCTAGCTGTCCAAATTATTTGAATTATATTCAGATCGAGGAAACCCAAATAACAACCTTACAAAATATGAAAATGAATATAAAAAAATCAAAAATTCTAACAAAAAATTTCTGATTTTTTAAAGCTTATAAAATATATTTGAAAAATCTTCAGAAATTTTCAAGCATTCAATATTTTTTTAGAAATTATATAATCTTTTTAAGTGGTGCACCCAATAAGTACTTGAGCAAATAATAATTTGACGATTCGTCGATTTTAAAAGATACATCAGTAAGATGCGGTTTAACAGTCTGTTTCTCTAGTTCGCTGACATGCTTTGGGAAGCTTGAACCACTACACTGAAAAGAATTACATCATAAAATTGATATTACACGTTATTATACTTAAATATATGTAAGGAAAAGTGGTATTGTTTTTCTAAGCTGCTTGCGTATTTAAAGAAATCGCACTATTTCATTATTTCGTTAGAGTAAATCAGATAACACTGAATTTCGAAGTGTTATAATCTTTTTGTTTTTGAAAAAACTAACATAAGAAATTATTTCACAACTGCAGGACGTTGAAATGAGTGATAGCCGTGTATCCTTTTTACAACTGGATTTGTGATTTTAAAAGTAGGTGCACTACTTTTTTTGATTTGGAAAAGACTGAAAAACCATTGGAAGTGGAAAATTAGAAGAAAGAAATGGTACATGAATTAATAAATACATACAGTTGTATGGTAACAATAGACTTGTCACAACGTCTAAATGTGTGTTGTATAATTTACTAAGTTAAATGTGCGTCATAAAGTTGTGTTCATGATTTGTGTTCCTTACTGGTATCATGTAGCAATGACAATATGAGTGTTATCAGTTAATTGTAAATCTTTAAAAACTTGATGAGTTCTTTCTGAAAAACATAATCACAGAGGATGAAACACCTCAGCCGATAGATATCTGAAACTAAGCGCGAATCTGCCGAATAGAAGATACCTTGGGAGAAGTAATGACTTAAAATCAGATTTGATACATCAAACAAGAAATGCTTGGTGCTCCAAATCTTTTGAGACTGTGAGGAATATTTTGTGTGTGGATGTTTCTGTGTAGTGTTTGCATGTTTAAATGTTGTATGTTGATTTGGGATTGTGCCTCTCCTAACCAGATGGATTATCAATATTTAATTTCTTGTAATGTGAAACTAATTTATTTAAATTTAGATTTAATATTCAAATTTTTAATTTTTATTATTGTAACTTTTAAATATGTTTATTTATTTTATTTTTGTAAATTCTTAAATAATTAAAATCAAATTAATGTTTAAAAATGACTATAAAAATATTTTATTTCAGTCAATAAAATTTAAAGTAAATATTTTTAAATAAAAATAATCTTCTCAAGTATAGTTCAGATTATAATGGGAGATATTGAAAATTGATTGATGGACCTAAGTGAAAGCAATTGTATTGATCATCATAAAGATGATAAGAATGTGAATGTAATAAATGTTCTGTCAAATGTGTGAGTTCTCTTAACAGGGACATTAAAGACTCCAGAAGTGGATTTCGTTGCATCAGATGTCAAAATCAACTCCGATTATTATATACAACTGATGAAGGAAGCAAGCTTTAAACATCAGAGAAAATGAAAGAATGAAATCTGCCTATCGCATGCCAATGTCTCAATCGAAACATTCTGCCTGATAACAGCAACGATTGACTGATGTGGATTATCATTGATGTTTCACCCACCATATTCCATTAATTTTCACCTCTTCCGACAACTGAAAAAAAATTTGATGAAAATTCTTTGATTATGTAAGTGATTTTCCGCAGCATGTCACGATTTGCTGACTTTGTACTCCAAAACCTTCTATAACAAGGGCATTTTGGACGTGGTTTCACGATGACGAAAATGCATATAAGTTAGCGGAGTTTGCAATAAGAAAAAAATCTAGACTAATTGCTTTTTTATTGTTATAAAGTGGAATAAAATCGGTTGTTAATTTTAGCAGTCTAAGTATTTATTGAGAGCACTATGCAAATACTAATTGATATATTTTAAAATGTATCTATTCGTTTCATAAAGAATTTAACTTTTTTAAAGACTATTTAACAATTTTTAAAGACCATTTAACTTTTATGAAATTATAAAACATTTTTTGAAATAATGTAATAAATTTTATTTTAAAAATAAATTTCATGCGCCATATATAACGATTATTCAAATAAATATTTGTTATTAAAATTATTTTAGTATATTTCCACATTCCCATCAGGTTCGTCTGTAGTCAAATATACATCAATGACATAGTCTTATAAATAACTCAGTTTAATCTGAATGTGATTCTCTAGGGTTTTGTTGTTCGTCAGTTTCAGAAGATACGTCAGTAAGATACGGTTTTATAGTATTTTTCTCTGGTTCACTGATATGTCTAGGAAACCATAAAGCACTACACTCAATTAAATATTTGCAATATGAAAACTTTTTTTATCCTTGTACCTTTTTAACATCGGTCTTATCCAGACCAATTCATAGTTGCAATATTCTTTTTTTACATTTTAAATTTTAAATGTGCATTTTGTGTAAATTTACACATTATGCTAATTATAGGGAAAAGTTCTCAATATATGAAAATTCTAATTACCCATTTAGATAGAAAATCAAAATGTGCATCAAACACATGATATCAATTTTTGACACTAGTACAAATTTTATGTATTGATTTTTGCACTTTTGCACATGTGCAACTTAAAAAAGCACTTTGCTAGCACATTAGAAATGTTCGGCACAATGTACAATATCGATTAGCACTTTAAAACTATCGATTAGTACATTTGTGCACTTTGTAGCAATCGATTAGCACTTTTTTCTACAGTTGCAAAGGAAAAAGTTACGGTTGCTATGGATACGATTACCGTTACCATGGTTACAAACGCCTTGAATTACTGTATCCGTTGCTAATGAAAACCGTCCATTGCTTACCGTTGCTAAGGTAACCGAAACCGTTGCTAGGGTGATTATATCCTTGGTTAAGGTTGCTGCCTAGGCTAGGGTGATCGGAACCGTTTCTAGGGTAATCGGAACCGTGGTTAGGGTGATTGGAACCGTTGCTAAGGTACCAGGGACCAATAAGAACCGTTACCAAGGTAATCGGAACTGTTGCTAGTGATCTAGAAATCAATAAGACGTTATCAACTTAACCGGATCCGTTGCTAACGTAACCTGAACCGTTGCCATGGCAACGGATACTCCTTGGGGGGTCATGTGAGTGAGAATGGCCATTTCCCCCTACTTATATTACTTATCCAATTGATGATTAAATTTATATCTGAACGACTTATTATGATCCATCACAACTATTCTTCACATTGAAACTTTGCTTAGAAATATTTTCAACAATGCATTAGACTGCTCTTCAGTCAACCATTTTTTTATTCTTTCGTTGTGGTTATTTTAAAGTTACTTATACAGTTATATGTTTATATATGTTTATATATATTCCCTTATTATTATTCTAAGAGTAATCAGTCTGTCCCCTTTGATTTTATATCTAATAATAGCTATTGCTGTTAACTCATAGCCGATGCTTGAAGAAAAGAAAAGTATCACTTACATTTCGCACTTCAACACTTCTCAATGAACTTAATTGTGCATATTCAGATCATTAAAAATACGTTGCTACGAACTTCTTTCTAAATCACTTAGCATTTGATAATGTTTATGTACAATAAGAAATCTAAACATGAAATATTTATTGAATCATTTTTTCTTCTTTAATTGATTGATTATTAAACCATGAAAAGTTTTCTTTCAAATTTATCTCTACTTTTTTTCCAAACTATTTCTCGAACAGAGTCTTTTCACTGAAGCAGGAACGAATTTAGCACTATACACACATAAGAGAGAAAATTGCAACTAATTCAATAAATACATCAATTTATAATCCTTGAGTTCCACAATCATATTTCACATTCAACCCACAATCAACAATTGCTGTACCAACCCTTTTATTTTCATTTATTTTTCATTTAATAGAAAAAGGAAACCTCACTGTTTATTATTACTTTATTTCGCTTTTAATAAAAAAATAATATATTTTTAAAGAATTCAGAATGATATAAACAATTTTATATTCTCAAATTTAATTAAAATTTATAAATATTTTTAATTCATAATTATTCTCTTCTACAAATTTAATTATTTTATTTTATTAAAATTTAATACATTTCTTTTTGCTAGGAAATACGCTTTTATTAGGAATATTTTCACAAATATACATACAAAAGACCTGCAGCAACCCGCCTTTGACTCACAAAAAATACGTGGATCGTTCAATAAGTAGCTGGACTTGACTTGAAAACAATAAAAATTGTATTTTAACATTATTTGTAAACACAAGAGCCACCTTTCTTTATGCGCCTCTTCCGCTTACGAAAGTGACCATGTTCTCCTTCCACTGATCTGTATTTTCAAGGATTTCTCGTCGCACATGACTATCAGATGAAGTAATACTATGGACGCAAGATTGATATTGTTTGGAGGATAATTAAGAAGCTGAAACCTGCAGCTATTGTTTGACCAATTTTGTAAATTGGTACATTGTTTTAAATTAGTCACAGTAGACATATTATCATTTGATAACTTCAATGTAGAAGCAATTAATGCAAACACATTTTTCAGTAAAGATGCGTATTATCACTGAACTATGAGACAAAAATCGTTTGTTCATCGGTATTCTTTCCACTCAATTGATTTTGTTTTTCATTATGAGGTATAGATAGTCTTATTTCATGTATGGTAATAATATTCTTGAGACAGTTTTCTTCATATTCCATGAAAATGTGGATTTTTTTTCATGTTCACGGAATGTAATTTTCACATAAATTTGGGAACAAATTTGGAGGTTAATGTTGGATATTAGATATTTTAATTATTTGAAATATTTAATATTTACTTTTTTGATAAATATTTTGTTTAAATATTATCAATTAAACAGTGTTTTGAAAAAAAACTTTTCGCGTGTTACAAGCTATCCGGGCATAATGAATGATATGAAAATCGTTTTGGAGTTTTTAGAGAAATTCGATGGAAGCATCAGTTTCGAGATTTGGCAGAAGAAATTTGAAATGATCATGAAAATCCAGAAGATTACTGATCCAGCCCCGCATCTCCCTTTTTTACTCTCGGGTGTTGCACTGAACATCTACATGGAATCGGACGAGAAGACGCAAAGTAACTGCGATCGGTTCTTCAAGATATTAAACAATTCGTTCGGCCTGACTAGACGTTCTGCGTACAGTCAATACTTACAGTATCACGATGGCGAGACTATCGATGAATATGCATCTCAGGTGAAGATGCTAGCAACGAAGGTCGACGATCTAACAAAGGGTGCCTTCATGGCTGGACTGCCTTTCGAGTTGCAGGTGGATTTGGAACGGGCCGGCGACCAACCCCTGACCGAAATGATCGAGTATAGCCGCAGGTATTTGGGGATTAAAAAGGGTTTATTACAGGGTTCAATGGCAGCAATACAACACGGAAACAACATCAAAGAAACATGGAGTTCCGGAGGTCAGGGCGAACTCGATAAACCCAGAGCAAATCTTCAGAAAGGACCCTATGTTCATCGTGAGAGAGACACTAAATTGAAGGAAAGTAATCATCATAAGGGTTCTCAGTGGCAATTAAACAGATAAACAATATGCTACAAATGTCAGAAACCGGGTCATATCGCAAAATATTGTCGGTCGGGAAACGAACAGGGGAGTTTGTAGGCGCCGGCTCTCTTCCTTCACAGTTGACGGCGTGGCCGACGATGATCGTCACAGTAAATGACAGGTCAGCCATAGCGTTGATTGATTCACGTTGTTCGAAAACGGTTGTTTTAAAAGGGTTAGTTAGTGATTGTATGTTGTTTTCTGACGGAGAAAGTATGGTTTTGGCGAATGGAATAGGTGTTAGAGTGGGTTCGAGTGAAGTGCGGCTGAATATAAATGGCAGGATCATTAGGGTTGAATATTCATGGAACATTTGCCGTACGGTTTAGGGATCTTAATAGGTGTGGATATCATAAGTAAATTGGGCGGCGTGAAAATTAATAAGGGTGTTATTGAGTTCGGTGAAGAGGAAATTAAAGGGATAGATAGTAGCTTGAGTTGTACTGCATCGGATGCGCCTCTTGTTAGTATAAAAAAGCATAATTTTGAAATTGAGTTTAGGGAAAATTGGTCGATTAAATGGAATTGGAAAAGTGAGGCTCCGAGTTATCTTCCTAATCGTCAGTCAGTTTTTAAGCACAACAAATTAAAAGATGTTGCAACGTTGAAAATTTTAGACGGTTGGGTAGAAAAGGGTTATCTAATCGAGTACAATGAGGAAGAAATGGGTAAATCGATAGGATCCATACCGATATTTTGAATATTACAGGCTAATAAGTCCAAGATAAGACCCATTTTTGATTTTAGAAAATTAAACAATTATGTGAACGTTTATAGTGGTTCTGCGGACATATGTTTAGAAAAGCTCCGCGATTGGCGACGTAGGGGTTTGACTTTTTCAATGCTTGATTTGTCAGAGGCGTACATACAGATTCATGTTCATAAGGACATGTGGCGTTACCAATCTTGTATCATTAATAACAAGAAATATGCTTTAACTAGGATGGGTGTTGTTTTAAACATTGCACCAACTATAATGACCGAAATCGTCAGGTGGATTCTGAATTTTGACACCAGGATACTTGAAAATACTGACTCTTATATTGATGATATTTATGTAAATGAAAGTTTCACTTCTGTTGAAGAAGTAGAAAAAGTGGTCAATAACTTCGGTCTCAAATGTAAGAAACCGGAAAATCTGTCACAAGCCAACGAAGTTCGAGTTTTAGGAATGAAAGTCTTTAAAGACCAACATGTAGTGAGATGGAAGAGGGACAATCAGGTAAGGGATGAGCTGGACGTGGAATCAATTTCACGTCGCGAGTTATATTCGTTATGTGGACAATTAGTAGAAATACACCCGGTAGCTAATTGGCTACGTCCGTCATGTTCATATCTTAAACGACTTAGTGAGGGAAGGTGAGATGAAAAGATAGACGAGGAATTATTCGAGAAGATTAAATGGGTTTTAAAGACAGTGAGGGAGAGTGATCCTTGCAGAGGTTTATGGGCTATTGATGACTGCAGGGAAGGTATTATATGGTGCGACGCAAGTTCAATAGTCATTGGTGCGGCGTTAGAAGTCAAAGGGAACATAATTGAGGACGCATCATGGTTGAGAAAAACTGATGATTCTAGACATATTAATGTAGCAGAACTAGAAGCAGTTGTAAAGGGTTTAAACTTATGTGTGAAATGGGGTTTAAGGAGCGTGATAGTAAAATCGGATAATAAGTCATTAGTTTCGTGGGTCAAGATGTCAAGAATGTCAATCCATCGATCCGGCACCCGTAAAATGGAAAACAAAGTACAATCAACAACAATCTCAGATCGTGAAAAATTAAATACCAAGGCTTCATCTGAGCTTTTAATAAAACGAAGACTGTCGATGATCAAGGAGCTGTGTCAGGAGTATGAGATCGAGTTGAAGATAGAGTTTGTTTATAGCGAAGCTAACAAGGCAGATGAGTTGACAAGAATCCCAAAACAATTAAAAAGAAGCAATTGTTTTTTATCTGTTACGGACGATCTACTCAAGCTGCAGCAACTTCATGATAAGTGTCATTTAGGCGCAAACTGAATGCGATATTTATGTGCGAAGCAAGGAATAGGTGTGTCAAACGCGGATATCAAGGATCTGATTTCAAGATGTCAAGAATGTCAATCCATCGATCCGGCACCCGTCAAATTGAAAACAAAGTACAGTCAACAAAAATTTTTAAGCGTAATCGATTGTGGTCCTTCTCGCTTTGCGATATAGAAATTAATTAAGGCTGAAGACATCAAGTCAATTGTCTCAGAATTCTAAAGTTTGTTCTGTGAACGCGGGTCTCCCAAGGAACTAATTATCGATAATTATACCACATTTCATTCGGTAGAATTCAACAAACTAATGAAAAAATGGAACGTTCGTGTCATGTATCGTGCCATCAATCGACCCAACTGCAACGGAATAATAGAAAGGAATCATAGAACAATCAAAAGAATTGCGTCCAGATCAAATATCAGCATTTTGGAAGCCTTATGGTGGTATAATAACAC